>JAVJIF010017390.1:0-64101 GCA_038442645.1 Agave tequilana
CTCCCACCTATTATTAACCGACCTAGCGAATTAGATCGGTAATATTGATTAGTTGTCAGATCGATTCCTACGCATAACAATTCCTTCGAATTAGAGTGGTATCTCTCTCGGTTTTTCCCTTTTGGGTTTCAACATAAATCCTTGTGCGTTTGCAGTGTTATTTGTTTGTGCATTTTCTACAATTTTGGTGCATATGGAAAAATTCTCGGAGAATTTCCAACCGCAAGCATGCACGCTCTCTTGCTATTTTGCACCACGGAAAATGTAAATAGTTTTGAATATGCCAATATACTACTATAATAAAACTGTTTGTGATACATTTTATTTGTTGATGGTTTACCTATAAATAATTTATTATTTAAAATGCAGAATAATGGCGTTTACACTGTGGTTCATGATGGAACGTCGTTGACATAGATTTGACATGGTGACATATGAAAAATTCTAAAATGTTCTCAACGAATACTGAAAAGTTAGACAGTGGACATTCACATTTTTAATCTCCCTCGTCTATTATATCGTAAACGGAGATTATAGGTCTGTCTTGAGGGAGAGTGGAAACTAATGTAGTTCATGGAGATTAATTATAGTGGTAGTTACATTCAGCATGAATCATAACCACTTTGAATGCTAGCTAGTGTACAATTATAAAATTGATGTGAATTACCAAAGGCACAGTGAAGAGGATCCAAATCTATTTTTGGTTAACTTCAAGTCGAGTTCAAATCAGGTCATCAGTTGATCTGTTTGATTGTCATAATTGATCGTAATTGGTAAAGTCTTTTACAGTTATAAATGAGTTACATGCATGTAAGTTTTACGGTGTTTAATTGGTAATAATAAAATTGTAAGTGGGAAAGTGTATTGTGTTTTAACGGTTTTTTTGTTTTCGTAATGTGTAAGACGTAAGTTAAAAAATTGACCGCAAAATTGACTATTTGATGATTTAAAATGTTTTAATATTGCAAATAAATACTAAAAATGTTAAATATTAAAAAAAATTTAATATTAACATAAAAAAATAATACAATTTACATGACCACAAAATTAATTGTAAGTGAGTGGTAATTAAATTAAAGTGAGTGGTAGTTGAGTTGCGTAAGTGTTTTACGAATTACAGTCCAAACAAACCATAATTGTAATTGGTTTGTAAGTCATTTACGAATTACAGATTTTTATGACTTTTATAACGAAACAAACAGCCTCAATGTTACTAGATCAAACCAACAAGTGGCATTAACTATTACTCCCACCTTTTAACTCACAGAGTTTGGACGTTTTATGCATATATAATATTTTTCAATAGGCAAGTATATACCTTTCATGTCTAGGTGATAAATTGTTTTATCATAGCCCCTGCTAACTCTTGAATGATATTGTTGGAAGTAGGGTTGTCAAACTAGCTGGATGCTTGCAGAGAGTTCGTTCTTCGCTGAGTGTTTACCTCGATTTCAGCTCGCTCAAAGTGCACAATTTATAAAGGAGCTGAACTCAAACTAAACATGTTTATCTCCAACAGTGTAGCAAAAATAATTTAAATTATAAGCTTATCTGCTTTAGGCCTGTTTGGATTCATGAAAATGAGAGGAAAATGAAAAGTGAGAAAACTCATTTCTCATTTTTCTTGTTTATTTTAAATCGAAATAAGAAACGAGAAAATTAATTTTTCTTCTTTTTTTTTCCTTTTACATCTCTCTTTTATACTATTATTTTCTCACTTTCAGAGTGTTACAATTAATTTTGTGGTCATATATCTCACTTATGATAAATTGTTATTCAAAACAGTCAATTTTGTTAATTTTGATGTTATTCAATTACAGCTCAAAAATTTTATTTCAGATTTAACATTTAATTTAATATTATTTTATTATCAATTTTATGGTCAACGTTTGCACTTTCACTTCCACATTACTAACCAAACATCAAAAACATAATATACTTTTTCACTTACACTTTCACATTACAACTAAACATTAGAAATGAAAATTATATAAATCTCGATTTTTACTACACTTTTATATTTCTCATCTTCATTTCTCGTTTACACTTTTTCCTCCCACTTTCATCAAACCATACAAGCCCTTCTTCAAAGAGTGTAAACTTCTTATACCAACATCAAGGGCTCAATTTCAATTGTTGTCTAAAAACAAAGCGCGTACAAATAAGTTTGTGCTCAGCTCACGATTTAATTAAGGGGCTGTTTGGATACGGGTGAAGTGAGGAAGTGAGGAAATAGTAATAATTTTTTTTGAAACTTGAAAATTTGTTAGTTAGTTTTTCGGTTTTGGATGTTGTTTGGAAGTATATTTGAAAGATGTTATGTTTTTTCGGGTGTTTGGATGGTAATGTGAAAGTGAAAGTGAAAAAGTTGACCACAAAGTTGATCGCAAAATATATTAAAATGAAATTAATTAAAAAATAAAATTAGATAGTAATTAGAAGGCAAGTGAGATTTACATGATTACATAATTAACTATTTTAAACTACAACTTATAACAAATGAAATTTACATGACCACAAAATTAACTGTAGCACTTAAAAGTGAGGAAGCGATTATGTAAAAGAGAAAAATAAAAAAAGTGTTCCCGTTTTTCTTTTCTGATATTTAAATAGATAAAAAAATGAATAATTATACTGTCAAACACGCCCAAAACTTCGTATTTCGAACTACTTACCCCCGATTCTAAGGAGTTATCTCTGACTGCATCCGAAAGATCAACTTGAAGGACAACCCTGCTTTATTTTAGATTTGAGAGTACTCCCCTGTCCTAGAATCTAGGGCAACAGGACACAAACTGGACCAGTAGCAGTACGATCAACCCACAGTGTTACTGCGAGCAGCTATAAAGGATCCAAGGTTGAGTCCTTCTCGTTCTCGTCACCATCAGGTGAGATTAGCCGACACCGACCGTGGGGAGAGTGTGGGGGGAGCTGAAATCCAAGCAGTCCAAAGGATGAATCTTTTCTTTCCCTCGTGTGCTCTCGGTCTCTTCCCACAGTAACAGTTAATAATAATAAAACAAAATCTTAATTCAACCGTCGTTTAAAAAAAAAAAAAAAAAAAAAACCTACAATTGGTCCCAAGATGGAATCCTAGGCCAGCCCCACTGGCCCCACCCCACAATCGAATGGCCCAAACCGACCCACCGGCCCACATCAATGCCCCTAGAGGGCATCCTATGAACCCGATCTGAGAAAGGTAACCAATCCTGACCCTCCGTTCTCACTTAACTTCCAATGCTGATCGTCCGATTCACAGGATCACACGAGGAAAAGATAAGGGAAGTCTTCCAAAGCACCCTCAAGAAAAGGGGCCCCCATTTAGGGCAACCAACAAAGAACACAATTTGGAAACTAGTTCAATTTTCCTTCTCAAGCACGGCTCCTTCCTCTCGCCCTCCTTTTCTCTTCCTTTTCACACGCTATATCTTGTGTGAGCAACGACCATCCACATTATCAATATCACTGTCATTATTATGTCTGTCTCCCCGGACTACTCCCGGGCGCCGCTCCGGCTCCTCCTGCGTCCCATCACCGCCGTCGTTCCCGCGGTCCAAGAGGAGGAAGTCGACGGAAGGCCGATATCGCCGGAGGAATCACCGCAGTGCACGACGCCGACTTCAGAAGAGTTTAAGCTGCCGGGGGTCCCGCGCAGCTGCCCGCCCGCGCCTTGGAAGCCGCGGCGGGCGATCCGGTGCAAGAGGAGGCTGTCGGAGCTGGAGTTTGTCGTCGTCCGGCAGGAGGAGATGGAGAGCCTGTTCAGGAGGAGAGGAGGCGACTCTTCTGTTCCCTCGCAGCCAGCAGCAAAGAAGAAGAAGATTGATCATTAAGGAGTGAATAATGAATGTATTTATGTGATACATATGTTTGTGCCTATTTGAGAGCATATAAAAAAGAAAATTTTCTTTGATTCTTTCAAAGGGTACAGATATTTCATGGATCCTTATTAATTGTTGTTTGTTTGTTTGTTTGTTTCTAAGGAAAAAAAAATGAGTTTCATTGATCATACGTTGCCCAAGTGTTGAGATTTTCCATTGTGAGATTCCGTTGAGAGAGTAGGTGGGGTTAGCTGCGAGTCGTTGGGATGTTGCTTGCTGTTTTTGCGTTCTTCACACGTCTCTGAGATTTTGCTTTGAATGATAGTTTCCGTGTTTCATGTGAAATTCTTTGAGGCTGACCAGTGAATATATATTATATATTGTATTTTATATTAGAAATAATGGTAATGGTCACCCTTTAATCAAGCTAGGTGAGTACCAAAAGTCTTTTGGTATTTAGATAGAATCCATCTTTGAAGAATTCACATTGAATTTGAGAATGATCTGAAAACAATTTGAGGCATATCTTCTGTTGTGGAATCCCCTATTCCATATTACATGTTTTCTAATTCCTTATTCTTATTTCTTCCTCTTCTTTTTTTCCCCCTTTAATATATAACAAATGGTGTGTTTCTGAACAAAATGTAGATATTAGATAACAAATTATGCTAAGAGAAAAATATATACATAAAAAAGATGTACATGTGTATATAGAAAGGAATATTCTCATAACATTCATGATCAACTCTCTTATATTTGCCAGTGTCATTTTACTACAATGAAGAATAATCATGTTGGAGTACACAGAACCCAAGTGTCTGGATACAAAATTGCTTGTACCATTTTATAAATAATTATAATTGGTTAAAATATTTTGGAACTTTTTCTCCTTAGGTCTGTTTGGTTGTCGTAATTAGCCGTAATTCGTAAGTTGTAATTGATAAAGTCTTTTGCATTTGTAAATGAGTTACATGCATGTAAGCTTTATGGTGTTTGGTTGGTGATATAAAGTTGTAAGTGGAAAAGTGTATTGTGCTTTACGGTGTTTGGTTGTCTTAATGTGTAAGTCGTAAGTGAAAAAATTGATCACAAAAATAACTATTTGGTGATTTAAAAAGTTTTATTATTGCAAATAAATATTAAAAATGCTAAATATTAAAAAAATTTAATAGTAACATAAAAAAATAATACAAATTTGCATGATCACAAAATTAACTGTAACTGGGCTGTAAGTGAGTGGTAATGGGTTGCAAGTGAGGAGTAATTGGTTGTGTAAGTTTTTACGAATTACGGTCCAAACAAACGCCATAGTTATAATTGGGTTGTAAGTCATTTACGAATTACAGACTTTTACGCGAAACAAACGGCCCCAGTAGAGAAGTGGACAGGAGACTATCCATATTGTTCACCTTATTATGAGGATCTATTTGTCATTAGAAATGGTTTTTTAAAAAAAAGTGGCATGTGTTTATATGTTTCTTGGAGGAAAAAGAATACCTAAAAGGTGAGACCTTCCTTGTTTGTTTGTATGAAAACCCATGCTTAGAGATCTCTTTCTAATTTTTTATTCAATTATCATAGATGTCAGCCATACCTTTTGGTCAATTTTTTCAGAAAATAATGGGAAAAGTAGACTATTGCAGGGTTTCATGTGTTTTAAGAACCTTTCTGAAGGAAATCAAACAACCCAAAATGTTGATGTAGATGTCCCTTCCAACTCAATCTGCTTCAGCTTAGTTTTATAGATTATAGTCTTCTAAAATTGAGTAATAAATATTACAAAAATTAATCTAATGTCCGCTTTGGTTATTGTTCATAGTTGACTATAAATCATAATTAGCTGCCTTCAAAAGTTGGTCTTACTCGTTTCTTTAACTTTGAAATCTGTTTTTTTGCAATTGGAGCTACAATTTAGAAAACGACAATTGGAGATTGACAAACCTCTATAACTACAATTTAAAATAAACTACGGATTATAAAACTCAAAAGCCAAACATGCTTTGGAAACGATTTAAAACTTTGAAATTCCATCAAGGTTAATTTGTTTGGATTTGAAGTTTTTTAAACTGTAGTTCACTTGGAATTGTAGTTATAGGTCTACAAAATATAATTTGTAGATTTTTACTTAAGTTTACCAAATTTAGTTCTTGGAGCGCAGGGCAGACCGAAGAAAACATGGATGGAGGTATACGACAAGATATAAAGGCTAAAGATCTTAATGAAGGCATATTGCTGGATAGGAATGAGTGGAGAAAGTTAATCCATGTGCTTGATCTGGTGTAATTCTCTTTTGGTTCATGCAGCCTACCCTAAATACTTGGGACAAATGGCTTTGTTGTTGTTGTTGTTTACCAAATTCTAGTTCACTATTTTTTAAACTTTTCTCATTTAAGGTTAAGCACATATTTAGTTGGATTAGCTCCAAAAGTTAATTTATTTAGTTCAACTCTCTTTCATTTCCTTGTTGTAAATCTTACCTGGTCAAACTACCTTCATTTTTCAATTAATCTCAAGAATAAATAGTCAGTCAAAGAGTCCCCCTTCAGTTTAGAATATTAAACTCGTTGCACTCTAAACTCGAATTAAGGTCAAAGTAAGGTCAACCATCTTTATATTGCCATTCGGCTCATATTATTTGATTTTATTAGCTGCCACTTAATCGTAACATATACTACCTGTACATTTGAGTTTTGCTATCAACACTAATTAAATAAAAATGAAACAATAATCATAAAATCAAGTAGAATATCAGTAGTTCAATCTAAATTCTTTTGCTAGCAACAACAACTAGCTAGCGAGGCATTTTGATGCAGTGGTTCAACTGAAAACAATACAACCACACCCAAACTGACAGCTATACATGCTTGTTGTTTGGTGCCCCAAGCAAAAGAGAGGTTAACATACCCACATACACAAAAGACAAAGGTATGCAATGCTGATCAGTGATGAGGATACTACTGAAAGAGGAATCCGAGGAAGGAACCCAGTAGTAAGTACTCAATCCAGACCAGAGCCAGTCAGGTGAATGTCAGGATTGATCCAAGCCAATAAGATCTAAGTCCTAGTCCAGTATGCATCCATGATAAAGCAAAGGTTCTGAAAATTCTTTCTTTAGGTCATTGTCAGTACATCCTGTTTGTTCGATGGAAGTCGCAATTTAAGAGTGAAGAAATATTGTCACAATGTGTGGGTCTTTCAGCTGCCAAATTAATTTTGATGGTCCATTGCCTGATTAAAGCAGCTCTGGAGGGAATAAGTTCTTTTAACCCATCGTTTACATTCTGACAAATGACAACTTAGTTTCATTAGCCTGTCTAAGAATGGATTAGTGATGTTGAGATGAACCCGATTGTTCTTTTTATTATGTAAAACTGAACTGCTGAGCACTCATCTTCGTCTATCATACAATTTACATTAGGATTGTTTTCATAGCGACACTTTAATTTTTCCTAATTCCTGATTGTAGTGGTCAGATTTTGACTTCTGCGAGATCACGATACCTGGCAAATCTCACACATCATGGAGGTTTCAGATTTGATCTCATACAGTTGGTCTTACCTGGCTAACATAACGATTACAACAACTCGACACGTAGTGGCCAATAACTGCGGATCTGAGCCGTTGTTCTCGCCAACCAGCGCGATTCCTGAAGATCACACATCACTCTGCCAATTGCAGTTGGGGCATTACGTGCAGTTACGACCGTGGGCTGATCCATAGGTGAAAATCTCGGAGACCACAACTCAGCTCATCAACCCTTAGCTATAAAAACCGATCTCCTTCTCCTTTGCAGGAAATCAAACCCTAAAGAATTGAACTTAGAATATAGCATTGAACTCAATATAATCTCTAGTTTAGTGAATTTTCTCTCTCTCTTTGCACCATGGTTTCCCCCTTCGCGTTTGCACGTATTTCTCTAATGTTTGTGATATTCTCCTAATTTACAATTTGAGTAGATAAATTCCCCTAGGAATTTACCGCTACATTTTAGTGCTTTCATTGAGAGCTCTGAGTCCACGCTCAAAGTTCTCCCAATTCTAATCATTTTCCCTCCTCAAAAAGCCTCTCCGAAGTCGCAATGACCACATCAAGAAGGCACACTTCCACGCCATAACCACAACAGCCTCAAAAGCCTTGTCAACCGCCTTGGTAGGCCCAGGGCCTTATTATCAACATCTTGCTATTTTCGATGTCTACATCTAAGATGTTGGGGAAGGACTGTCTTTCCCGCCTACTGCCCCGGGGGCAGGGGACAATGCTCCCGAGAGCCAACTCATCCAGATGCTTTCTGACCTTCAAAACCAGATGGATGAATAGTGAGCGGAGGCAGCTCGTGATCATAAGAAGGCTACCCTCGAGAGAGAAGCGACAAGCTGCATCCACAACTAGCTAGCCGCTAAGATAGAGATCTTTTATAAATTGCAATCCCTCAGGAATCAAAGGATAGAAGGATCTCGCACTCCTCCGTCTCCGTCACCGAGCACTACTCAGGGCACCTGCATTGATAGCAATTAGAGGCATGACAGATCACTCTCCATGAGTGACAGTTAGCACTTCGAAAACTCTAGGTCACATAAGGCCCCGGAGGCTCCTTGCGTGGAGGACATCGGGGAGGCCGTCCGGAAGCAGATTGAGAAAGTAAGCCATTTTCTCCAGAAGGAGATGGAGCCTTGTAGGTTGAGCACCTTCGACTCTCCGCTCTCTGAGGATATCACTTCTCATCGCTTCCCGAAGAAGTTCATGATGCCGACCTTCGAGTGTTGCACGTGAGCGATCGACCCCGTCCACCACCTCCGTTATTATCAGGACAAGATGGCAATCCACTCTCACGATGACTTCCTCCTAAATCCTGTGTCCCCATTCAGTCTTAAGACCGCTACCTATGACTAGTTCTATACACTCCCGATACAATCTCTCTGGAGCTTTGAAGAGGTGAATCAGGCTTTCTATTATCAGTACGCTTCCCTATAGGAGTTCAAGAAGAACAACTACCTTCTCACAACTAAGATGAAGCTCGAAGAGATCCTCAAATACTATGTTAGTTATTTCCAAAGCCAGGTAGCCTTGATGTATAACTGCAATGACAAAATGCCTGCCACCGCGTTCATCAGTGGACTGCAAGTCACTCATTCCTTTTACAAGCATCTGGTGAAATACGAGATCACCAAGATGAGGGACATCCTCACTCGCGTCTAGAAGTATATTCAAATTGAAGATACTATCCAAAGTTCTGCCAACCACTCCCCAAGCGAGGGGGTAAAGTAAAGAAACAGAGGGCGCAACCTGTTCCACCTAAGAAGACCCCGAGCCGTGAGGTCAGAGCTGACAACAAGCCTGCTCGGAACCTCACCAAGGCCTACAAGGATGAAGCCAACTTCACTCTGCACTGGACCCTTGCCCTGAGGACTACTCGGGAACCACTTACAATGGGCCGTCGTCCTAACGACATCTAAAGCATCTCAAAAGCATGCACGGGGCCCTCACCCTGATGACTACTCAGAGAATCGCCTACATCAGGCCATCGCCCTGACGACATCTCCAGTGTCTCAATAGCATGCACTAGCCCCTTGTCCTGACGATTACTCGAAAAATCGCCTACATCGGGCTCTCGCACTGTAAGATCCCTAGTTAGAAATACCGTATTTTTTATTTTCCTAAAGTATTTATATTGATTTACTGATTATTTTTTTAATCAACTTAATTTATTTCTTCTTCTTGTGATTATTATCATTAAATATGCAAATTATTTTTTTGGGTAATTTGGCATTTTATATTTACCAACATGCCTTGTTAGCATTTTAATTACTAACTAGTAATTTTTGTCATTACTATGGTTATTATTATTTATTAAATATTATTGTACCTCATAAATTTTATTTTGTTACATGTATAAGTCATAATTATTATTAGTAATAACTACTAGTTCTATTATTTCTAAATTGTTATTCTTATGATCAATATTAATTAATATTGCTACTATGCTTCTAAATTATTATTATACTAATTATTATTATTAGGGGTAATTATTATTATTATTGTTGTTGTTGTTATTAGTGTTATTATTTAATATTATTATTTGTTTTATTATTAGTAGTAGCATTATTTCTTATTCCCTTGTATCCTTGTTCCTACCCAATCTATACCCTATATCTCATACCCATTAGTCTATTCCTTGATCCATACCCACTTTTATTTCATTGATTCCTAATCCTACACACTACCCATATCCAATTATCCAAACCCAATACCCATAGACCCGTTAATCCAAACCCTCTAACCCATACCCATATTATATAATCCTCTCATAATATTAACCCTAAACCTAATCTCTTCCCTAATCTCCATCTACTCCCCTCCAGCCGCAACACCCCCAGCCGGCTGAGATTTTCCCCTTGGCCGGACCTCCTCCGCCATTATCTCCGACGAATCCCCATCTCCACGACTTGCCATACCAGCCGAGCCTCCACTCCGCGGCACCTCCAACCGAGCTTCCTCCTTCCTTGTATAACCGGAGCCCCATCTCCCTCCTTCAGGCCCTTGCTCCCTTCTCCGGCAGCACGAGAGCCCTCCCTTGCCGCGTGCAAGACCCGCATGGCAGCAGCCACGCCAAGGTCCAACACCAGGCCTCCCCATCTTTGCAACTCTCCGGCGAGATCCTTGGCCGCCAAGCCCGCAACTAGCCCCTCTTTGGCCGGCCGTCCCACATCCTCAGCAGCCCCGGGGCCTCCTCTTGGCGCAGGCCTCAATGGCGTGCAGCAACGGCCCCTAGCTTGCGCAACATCACCACAGCCGAGCTCCCCGCGCACCACCAGCAGCCTGGCCGCCTGCCTCCTGCGCAGAGACCTCCCCCAATGGCACACACTTCCTCCCACGCAACAAAGCGAGGCCAACACCCTCTCCCCTTTGGCCGCTTATCTCTCATGCGTTAGCATAACCCACCAGCAGCCATGCGTGAGCCCCTCTCCTATTGGCCGTGGCCATGCACCCCTATGTGAGTGCATCTCTCCTCCTCTATTTACTTTAATGTAGGTGTGTCTGCTAGTGTGATTTAATGTGATTGGAAGGGTATATATTATTATGTGGTTACCTTTATAAATATGTATTATAATGTGCTTGGGACTTAATAGACATGTATGTATGTAGGTTTATATTGTGCATGGGATGTCATTTTTCGGCACTCCGTGGATCGCCGTGATCACCATGGATTGCCGTGGATCACCGTGGGCGAGCGCGAACGCACTCACGCCCTTCACGGCGAGATGCTCTATCCAACGACATCCTCCGCGGGCCCCGACACCTCCGTCAGAGCCTCCGTCGGCGCGTCGCAAATCGCCCCGAGGTTAGTTTTATATTTTTATGTGCAAGGGTAAAATTTGTGTAATAATATGAAAGTTATTAAATGTGTAAGGGTATAATTATAATTATTGTGAAAGTTCAATTAATATGTTGTGGGTTTGTGCGTGAGTGTGGATGTTGATGCACGCATGTATATGCATGTATTTATGCATGAATGTGTACTTTAATCATGTATGTGTATAGTTTAGTGATCAATAAATGGGTCTTAATTAATGGATATGATGTATATAGATGTTAACTCCAGTGTGTGTGTGTGAGTGTGTGTTCATGTGTAGACATGGTATAAGTGTATATATACATAATATGTATGTATGTATATAGTATATGTATATATATGTATGTATAGAGGTATATGTATGTGTATACTTGTACATGTACGCGGGTGTACACGTATGTGTCGGTGTGCTCAGGAGTGTGTTTAGTATATATTTATAATTATTTGTATGTTCGGTTGCGTGTTACAGTGTTTCGGACCTGTTCGGTGAGATCCGAACCCAACTACAGGAGAGTCGGACCCGATCCGGATTCGTGCTCGTTGTGGATCCGATACAATGGTGATTCGAAGACCGATCCATGGATGATCCGTAGATCAGTACCGTTTCGTGCTGTGAAGACCAGATGGCGATTCGGTTGCGAAACCGTGTCATTTCATGTGAGTGTTCGTTCTTATGCATTTTCTTATTTACCATTGTCGGTATGCGTTTACATGTTACACTTATCATTTCATGTGACTTTCTATTATATTTTATCAGTTTGATTACTTGTACTACTTCATGAGACATCTATGATTATTCACTTTATTTATCTAGTTGATAGGAGCTTGTATCAGCGTCATTTCATGTGTTGGTAGTTTGTCGATGTTGGCTTAAGCCTAGTGTTGATACACCTTAGACTGTGACTTGACTCGGCTCGATCTTGAGGTTGATACAGTTTGTATTAGTTATCAGATTTGATATTCTTTAGTGAATATTTCCGACCGGAATACTTTTGGATATTGTGGACGAGTAGATATGACATCTCTAATGATATGAGACAGTTTAGAGATACCACGATAATAGATCAGATGTAGTTGATGTTAGACATTTCTGGACTTGATGTTTTATCACCAGGATATTAGTATTCTTGTTAGCTCTTACTAGTTGTTGATTATTCTAGATTCGGAGTTAGTTGTGAGGAAAGTTGGACCGTAATTTGGATTGATCTTGAGTTGGAGTTAATCTAGATTCACATTCTTTATATCTGATCTTGAACTCATTAAAATAGGCTTGACGTAGCTGGATTTATAGTTGTGAGCATTTGGGATTTATTTAGATGATATTTTTTTGATGTTGAGTATAAGAAGTAAATATCCTAGACCACATGTTGTTTGAGGATAATTCCTTTACTTCAATATGATTTCGGTATCCGTTGACTTGTTGTTCTCGAGGATATACCATATGCTTCATGTTTAGTTATTGATTATTTTAATTAATAGAGATTGAGCTATTGTGATAGTGATCTATTCGATATCAGTGATCTTGTATTTCAGAGTTCTCAGATGGCAATTTTCACTTTATCAGTTATTGGTGAGATTATTTGTTGGTGACCATATGATGTATTCAGAGTTTATAGTAGTTGTCAGGTATCTGTATCAGTTACTAGTTGTTTGTGACACTATAGTGTTAGTGACTATATCTCCATTATCTTATTTCAGATGTCAGATATTAGTTGTCAGCTACTCAGTTGTCAGATATCAGTTGTCAGTTGTCGGTTGTCAGATTATCTGTTATTATTGACATCACTAGTTGTTGGAGATATAGTTACTCTTTAATAATAACTCATTGATTGCTTATTAATAAAGACACCATAACCCGGGGAACAGGGATAATTGCCTGATGATGCATGTCGTGTATTTTGGGAGGACTTATTATGGTACCGAGTTATGAGTTCCAACCATGGGAAACCAAGGTAGTACTGGCTACCTATTCAGTTGTCAGTTGTCAGGGCTATGCCCGGATTATGGCGCCACACTAGTTGTCTTTTCGTGTGGGGCTGTGGTCTCCACTTATTAGAGCCTTGCGGCTTGTCCTGATTCAGCGTCAGGGGTGTTAGATCGTGGTACCAGGCATGCACGGTACTCTTCCAAAACACATGCACTATATTGGCAAGCAGTTACAATAACGATAACATTGTTTGATATGTGGGAAAACGGCTATGGTATGGGACATAACTAAGTACTACATTAGTTAGGTTAATAATAACCAATCAGACTAGTGACATATGCTAGGTTACACATTTTGACATCAGCTATTAGTTTACAGTTGTGATAGTTGACTTTTGTCTTCATTCATGTTGTTATGCAGTTATCCTTCAGTTGTTTGTTTATCATGTTATGTATTTATTTTCCGTCTGCAGTTTATCTTGTTATTATTTTGTGCACATTGTTTATATGCACGAGTTCTCCTCTTTACACATACTCACCAGGTCGCTTTCTGACGACCCTGGATTTGCACGTCCAGATATTGGACGCTTTGTTTCTGTTGTTCAGGTGTTCGTTGAGAACGTATGCTTTGCGAAAAGCTGGAGCTTCTCCCTATTAGATTCTGGTATTCTTATCCTTATTACCTTCCTGTTATTTCCTAATTCTCGTTATATCAGATTCGGTTGTTTTTTCCATTTCTTCATTTATATGATATCATGCGTGGATACTTATATGTGACATTGCAGTAATCATGATTTATTACAGTTGGGATTTATAGCTTGTTTCGGGTTACTTAAGGGTTAACGCGTATGCGTGAGGGATTTTTCTTGCGTATATGCGTCGCCGACTCGTGTCGCGTCTCCGTTCCAGCGTATTTTGGGAAGCGGGGCGTGACACGCACTAATGACATCTCGAGTGTCTCAATAGCTTATATCGGGTCCTCACGCTGACGAATAGACTTACACGGAGGCTCTCCTCAAAAACTAAAGCGCTCATGACGGTCAATCGACAACCTATATCGGGTCCTCACCCTGACGGTTAGACCTACACAGAGGCTCTCCTGAATGATGGAAGCGCTCCTGATGGTCACACATATAGCCTATATCAGGTCCTTACCCTGACGACTAGACCTCCACGGAGGCTCTCCTGAAAGACGAAAGCGCTCGTGACAGTCACTCTAACAGCCTATATCGGGTCCTCACCAAGACAACTAGACTTACATGAAGGCTCTCCTGAATGACGGAAGCGCTACTGATGGTCATGCACATAGCCTATATCGGGTCTTCACCTTGACGGCTAGACCTACACGGAGGCTCTCCTGAAAGACAGAAGCGCTCCTGATGGTCACTCATACAGCCTATATCGGGTCCTTACCCTGATGGCTAGATTTACATGGAGGCTTTACTAAAATACAAAGCGCTCCTGAAGGTTACTCTTACAGCCTATATCAGGTCCTCACCCTAATGGCTAGACCTACAGGGAGGCTCTTCTGAAAGATGAAAGCGCTCCTGACGTTCACTTGACAGCCAATATCGGGTCATCACCCTGATGACTAGACCTACACAAAGGCTCTCCTGAAAGATAGAAGTGCTCCTGGCGGTCATTCTGACAGCCTATATCGATTCCTCACCCTGACGACTATACATATACTGAGGCTCTCCTGAAAAATAGAAGCGCTCATGGCAGTCACTCTGATAGCCTATATCGGGTGTTCATCCTGACGCTCAGACCTATATGGAGTCACTCCTGAATGACGAAAGCTCTCCTGATGGTCGCTCTTACAGTCTATATTGAGTCCTCACCTAGACGGCTCAGACCTATACGCAGTAACTCATGAATGACAGAAACGCTCTTGATGGTTGCTCTTACATCCTATATCGGGTCCTCCCCTAAAGACTGTCTACATGGAGACTCTCCTGAAAAACGAAAGCCATCCTAATGGCTCTGACAGCCTATATCAGTTCTTGCCTTAATGGCTAACTCCTATAACTTACGCCAGACTCACACCCTGACGATTAAAAGGCGGTGTGGAGACATTAAAATGAATCATCTGGAGGGACAAGCTCCGGCAACTGTCAAGTCACTCCGACAACTGTTGACTCTGCTTCCTAACTTTCACTCCTTCGGAGCACAAAAAGACGCTCCGACTACTCGGTGAAAGGTCACGCCGAAGGATGGAGCTCTAACAACTTTCAAGTCACTCTAACAACTGTCCACTCCGCGCTCCAACTGCTCTCCCTTATGTTTTCCAGCTGTTCTCCATGGAGTACAAGAAGATGCTCCTAGTACTTGGTGAAAGGTCACGTCAGAGGATCAGTCTCTGACAACTGTCCACTCCACGCCCTAACTCTCACTTCCTCGGAGTACAAGAAGACACTCCACTACTCGGTGAAGGATCACCCAAGGGCAAGCTCCGACAACTAACAACTCTGCATCCTAATTCACACTCCCTCGTAGCACAAGAAGACGCTCTGACTACTCAGTAAAAGGTCATGCCAGAGGATGGGGCTCTGACAACTGTCAGGTCACTTTGATAATTGTCAACTCCACGTCCTAATTCTCACTCCCTCGGAGTATAAGAAGATGCTCTGACTACTCGATGAAGGATCACCCAGGGGGCAAGCTCTGACAACTATCAAATCACTCTGACAATTGTCAACTCTACGTCCTAACTCTCAGTCAAGAAAATGCCCTGACTACTCGGTGAAAGGTCATGCCAACTATCAAGTCACTCCGTCAACTGTCCACTTGGCGCCCTAACTACTCTCCCTCTGCTCTTCATTTATTCTCTATGGAGTACAAGAAGACGCTCCGACTACTCAGTGAAGGGTGATCGGGCTTTGACAACTATCAGGTCACTCTGACAACTGTTGACTCCTCGTCCTAACTCTCACTCCTTCAGAGTATAAGAAGACGCTTCGACTACTCGGTGAAGGAGGGGACAAGCTCTTACAACTATTAAGTAACTCTGACAACTATCAACTCCGTGTCCTAACTCTCACTCTCTCACGTCGAGCACAGAAGTAGTCAAGCAAAGATTTAAGCTCCTCCCCGAGACCTAGGTCAGGATCTTCCTCTGAGTCTTCGAAGTCGTCAAAGTCAGAGTCGTCTGAGATCGCCGCAGGCTCTTCAATAAGTCTGATACCCATGGATTTACTTCTCATCCAACTTTCTACACCCGACGCCCCACATTCGTTAACAGCCCGAGTGGGTCCTACTAAGCCTAGGGAGATTCCTCTGGAGGCGGGAGTCATACCTTCCACAGCCTCATTGAGCTACAACAAACAACAGAAGTTCATAATCTCTCCTATCCAACTCCGAGGACCCAGCAACAGTGCCAACCTCGCCGACTCTTTCCACTCTACGGACTCCTCAGCTAGGGGCACAAAGCTGGATGTATCCTCCGGGGAACCGCCTCTCCAAGGACTTCGACATCGGAGGTACCCTCCGATAGTATCGCCACTCTGAGGACTTCGATCTTAGAGGTTGGGTCACAAGACATCATTTGCCTCATTACACTGAGAGGGGCTTCATGCTCGACTCTGTCTCCCATTCAGGATTGGAGCCTCTATCCACAACTGCATCATCCTCTCCAGCTCCTCAGCATCGGAGTCACACTCGATCATCCATCATCTCTTCTACAAACACACATATTGGGTAGAAGGAAAGGTGTCGGACAGGAGGAAAGATGTCAGACATAAAGATGGGATTAGTCTGCTCCCCTTCTTCTCACTTGGAGACTCCAATAAGGCGGAAGGGCATCTGTATTGATCAGATTTTGACCTCTGCGAGATCGCGACACTTGGCAAATCTCACAGATCATGAAGGTTTCAGATACGATGTCATCCAACTGATCTTACCCGACCACCTGACTAACAGGACAGTTACAACATTTTGACACGTAGTGGGTGATAACTGCAGATCTGAGTCGTTATCCTCAGCAACCAACGAGATCCTTGAAGATCATCACCACTCTACCAATTACAGTTAGGGTGTTACATGCAATTATGATCATGGGCTGATCCATAGGCAAAAATCTTGAAGACCACAACTCAGCTCATCAGCTCTCAGGTATAAAAATTGATCTCTTCCTCATTTGCAAGAGATCGAACCCTAAAGAATTAAACTTGTAATAGAGCATTGAGAACTCATTGTAATCTCTTTAATTTAGTGAATCCTCTCTCCCTTTGCACCGTGGTTTTTCCTGCTTCGGGTTTTTCACGTAATTCTCTGGTATTTGCGATGATTTATTCTCCTAATTTACAATTTAAGTGTAGATAAATTTCCGTAGGAATTTACCTTTACAGTTATTCACTTCAAAAATCTTCATATTTTTTATATCATCACATTAGTTTGTGTAAGTTGAGATAAAATCACACCTTCCATTAATCATACACTGTTTTATATTAAAATATGTTGGAAATATTCTTTGACTTCAACCAGAAATCATTTAAAAGAATGCGACCAATGTACCCTTCTCTTCATCTTCTTCACCCTCTTCAATGTTTTCAGTATACCCAGTCAAGAACTCATTGGAAAATTTTCACATCTATTAGAGCACTATCAGCGTGGGGCTTTTTGCCCAGGCAATTGGGTGGGGTCCACACGCGTTTTTGCATAAAGGATCTCCCGAAAAGGTGAAAGTTGCTCAAAATGGTAGGCCCAACCCTTCCAGACTAGTACATCAGACGCATCTTGCCTGACCCTCTGCTCGTAGGCAGTTACTATGGGTGGGCCAATTGCCTAGGCAACCCCCTCCCCCTCGGCGATTGCTGAGTGACGGAGCAAGAGGTGGGGGTAATGTTAGAAGTTGTTCATAACTGCTTCTAGTGACATGCTCTCATCAATCTATTGAGACTAATTTGGTCTGTTAACTATGACTAATGGTAAATAGAATTTTGTTCCAACCTAAGACGACCTAGGTGTCGATGTGGAGTTAAAAGATTTCGTGGATGAAAAGGAGTAACAGAAAGATATTGAGTATTAATATGAAAAAACCCTTCATATTATAGTATTAATAAAAATTATAGTATTATAAAAAAAAAAAACCTGGCGAACATACAAGATAAATTATAGAAATATCTTTTTGTAGAATTAAAATTTTACAGAAAACCCCCCCTTTTGTCGTTGCTTATGAGAAAACACCTCTATTTCTATTGGACTGCCAGAAAATATTCCTCTTGAATTGTCTCAAATTCTAAAGAAATTGTTATTCTTAGTTTTTCTAGAAATTCTGTGAAGCATCTCGAGGCGTTCGACCACTTAGATGGTGTAAGGGATTTTTTTAATCATCCTAATAGAAGTTAAAAAGCTTGATAATTCCAAGGGTTTACTATAATTTACCTAAACATAACCCACATGATCACCTCCTCCATCTCGTGTACTCACCCATAAATCTATCACTAAGAGTCTGATACCACTTATTAGGGACAGAAGCCTCTTCAATTCTGATCTCGACATGCCGTGAGATCACAACAACAAGCACAAAAATAGAGAAAACTATACAGAAGAAGACACCATAATATTACGTGGTTCGGCCACCAACTCTAACTTACTTCATGGACGTTAATGCAAGAAATTCACTATAGAAGATAAATTATAAAGCTTGCAGGAGAGAAGTTATATCTCTCTAACCTCTTCCTTTCCCTCTCAGAACACTCTCCACACCCATCTCTCATTCCCACACAATAAGAAGATTACTAAAACTAATCCACTTTTTACATCTCAAGAGGTATGATACAGTGCCAACAAACTTTAACAATATTTATCACCTAATGATAGCCTACACTACTAAATGATTCAGTCCAATAATCCAAGTCTAGTATGGACTCGACAGTCTAACCTGACTAACAAGTGACACAAAGCCAACCTGACACAAAACCAAGATGGATGCATAAACCGGATGTGAGACACAATCCTAACATATATCTTAACATATATACTACTAGATTTAGACAAAAACTTAGAAGAATTTTCTTGGATGTTTGCAGTAATGGAGTGAAAGTGAAAGTGAAAACTCTTTTTTCACTTGTGCTACACAAGAGCCTTGGGTCCTTTGCGTTCTTTGGAAGCTGATGCCGAAAGCTCTAAAGAGAAAGACATGCAGCATATAACACATAAAGGAGAAAGGAAGAAGAAGGTTCTTCATGGTTATCATGATTAAAGCAACACATCTTGCTGTGCTCATCTCAGGCATTGAGCACAAAAAGCTTAATTTGCTGGTCTGTCTTCAGATTCAGACTCAGTTGGTACCACATTCCCCACGAATTAGCATATACGAACCTGGAAGTGGACCACATGAGGGGTTGAAACATGTGAAGACATCTTGTCACATGTGAAGGGTGCGTGATCGTCACCCTTGTTCCTTGGGTGGCAAAAAAGTTTCAAGGCTAGTAGTTTGTTTTGCTGCAACTGGAATTTCAACTACAAGCTACAGTAACTAGGCTTATTTTGAGACTGATTGTTTCGTTGTAACTGGAATTTCACCTAGAAGAAGCACAACTGTGCTTGCAGTAATAACAGTTATATGATGTATTTTAACTGATGTTTTCATTTAGGCAAGGTGTGATGGAAAAGCTGGCTTACCGTGGATTGAACCCATCACAAGCGATTTGAGAGCTCCCTGTATGGCACGTGTCAGAGCACACATAGAAAAAAATACCTTTCACGTTAGGAGTATCAGTGTGGTGCCGACTTAAGACTCTCGAGGCGTGAGAATCAGTAGGTGGACTGGAAAGGAAAGACCGAAAGAGAATAACTAACGAGAGAGTGGACAGAGGTGTCGCGTAGAAGATAACTGCGGGCGTGGTAGGATGAACCGGTAGAGAAAAACTACCTTGTGTGGTGATACAATATGTGTACTCTGAGGATCAGGGAAGTGATTCCTTCTCCTAGGAGAAAAAAGATTATATATACCTGACATGGATGCTGGCGTGGAGGCGAAATTGAAGGACTATTGTTACTGCACAATCTGCACGTTCAGGATTTATTGTTACGATCATGATCATTGGTGCTGGATGTTTGAGATTGCATATCGAAGAATCTACCACTGGACAAAACTGTTGGGAAACAATCTGTATGCTCTGATACCAATTGTTGTAATTTTAGGAGAGGACGCCCCTACGACCGAATCGATTGGGGCGGCGCAGCGGATACGAACCACAAGATCTACTAAGGCAACTTGAAGAAGTGAAAAAGAAGATATTTCAAAGTAAATAGAAAACCAACACACAATATAACGTGGTTCCACGGTTAAACAGATCGTGTGTACGTCCACAAAAGAAGAGAAGAGAAACTTTATTAAAACTTTAGGGAAGTACAATAAGAATTATTACACCTCACTCTGAGAAGTTACAAGCCTTTGATAGCCGCCAAGAACATTGAACCCTTGTGGCTAAGCTTCTCTCACGAATTTCTCACCTAGATGAATTACACCCCTAAGAATTACAAATTCATAGAATTCTCTTGTAATGCATTGAAGGTTACCCCTAAGGGTTATTTATAAACCATAGAACTCTCCTATTTTTAAACAATTCCTTCAATCAGAATAAATGAAACTTAAATCCAACTCGGACTCAAAACACTTTCAATCAGTGTAATATCCCTATTTTAAAGTACGGTATTTGGATAAAATATACTGGTATTTTAAATATGTACATGTATTTATTTTCATGTGATATAATATTACTCGTTGTTAGTAATATCTATGTTGTTACTGTTATTTATTATTATTAGACTGGTCATGTAATGTATTGGTATTATTAATATTATTATTTTAGTTAAGTAATATTACTACTAATGTTGGGTCATTATTTTGTAGTGTTATATTTCCCTTACCCTTGATTCCTATTTATGCCTTAATCCCTTGTATCCTTGTCTAGCCTCTCACCCTAGTTTCCTATTACCGTTTAGATTTCATGGCCCATGACCCGTTATCCTCTTTTACATCCATTATCTAAATTCAAACCAAGACCCAACACTTAACCTAATTGGATCCTAATCTAGTACCCTCAAACCCAACACCCATTATCTTATTGGACTCAAGCCTCAACCCGTTAGCATAACCGCTACCCTCAAACCCAATAACCCATTCCTAAATAATCTCCCAAATCTTAACTACAAGATCAGATCCTAATCTAAACTAACCCCCTAAATCTCCACCATATCCTAATCTTAACTAATCTCTCCCAATCCCAACAACTCCAGCCGCACACCCCCCGTCCAGCATCCCATCCACAGCCTCCACCATGGCCGGCCCATCTCCAGCCTTTGCCGCATGCCCCTCCCTCCATGGCGCACACCAGCAGCAAGGAGAGCACCCACACGACCTGCTCCTTCCCCAAGATCACCAAGCCGGCCATCACCTTCCCAGGACAGATCCAGGCCGAGTTCTCCTCCGCGCAGCAGCCCCGCATCTTCCTCCAGTCCAGCAGATCCAACGCCACCTCCTGCAGCGTCCACAACAGCGACATGGCGGCACCACTCGGCAGCCAGAACCAGGCCTGCGCACAACCAGATCCAGCAGGCAGCGAGCAGCCCCCTCTCCTGATCCACGCCAGCCCGTCGTCGGAGACCAACACGGCAGCCTTCTCCAGCACCCTGGCTACCCTCCCATGCAGTCCGACAGCGAATGGCAGCACCACAGCAACCGTAACGGCGACTCGCCCGGCAACGACCAGATTTCCCGATGTGAGTGTTTGCTCCTCCTTTCGATTCCTTTATTTAAAAGTATTTGATTCAATTTTGATTCCATGTGTACATAGATTAAAGTAGTAATTATATACATTGATCTGTGTAAGAGTAGATACAATACATGATTTATGGTGTGAGAGATTAGATGTTGTGATGCCTCTGTTACCTGATCTGGTGGAGGGATTAGTCGACTTGCCCAGGTTTATAGTCGACTAACATCCCTGTTAGTCGACTAATACCAGACCCCTAGTCGACTAGTGTAGCTTCTGGGAGATATTAGACTTTCTGTATTTTCCCTGCTGGTCGACTTGACCTCTTCTATAGTCGAATGATAGTTTTAGTAGTCGACTTATACTTTGCTATAGTCGACTAATATTGTGACCTGGAGCTGTTTAGTTCTCTGTATCCCTGTCAGTCGACTAGCCTTACCTGTGTAGTCGACTTGCCTTGCCCTTAGTCGACTTGGACCACCTTTATAGTCGACCAACTCCTTCTCTAGTCGACTAGTCATTTTCCCTAGTCGACTAATATAGGTCTGTCAGCTAGGTGTAGTTCCTTTATTGGATGTAGACCTTACCCATGAGTTATGTAATGGATAAAATGGATGTATATGATTTCTAGAGATAGATAGTGGTGGTAATGACTTGATCTTGATAGACCTTAGATGCATGTATCAGTTATGTTGCCGAGTGTTGGAGTATTACGTTTGATCTTAATAGGAGTGGTGGTTGTGAAGACTTGGGAATCAGATTAGAATGATAGAGGGTGAGAACTAAACTATGATTATTGATATATGTTGGAACGACAGTTTATTGTGTTAGATTGCTTGACATGAATTGATAGTTAATGATCATGTGACTATTGGAATTATGAGTTGGTGGTAATGACTCGGATTATTAGAAGCTAGAGTTCCAAGATAAATTAACTTATTGGATTATAGAATATGGATGAGTTGTTAGTATTGACTTATAAGTGAACTATTTTAGATTGTAGTTCTTTGAGGATGTTTCCATTCCTTACTTGTGATCTTGGTGTCTGTTATATTAGTTGATCTTGAGGATACCAATAGACTGCTATTTATTGTTGTTACTCAGTAATAGGGGATAGAATTATTGTGAGAGTAAATTCATCAATATCGGTGTTATCATATATTCAGAGTGTGATAGCTTTTATTATTTGATCTCAGTCATTGGTGTTTATAGGATTAGAGCATATTGGTGTTGAGGAGAGGACTAATTACAGATTCATTGATATGGTAGTTTACCGTCTTGGATTACGCTGATACGGACTGATACTTAATGATTTACGAGGATAGTGTTGATATCTCTTTAGTACGGATGTATGAGATTATGATCAGCTTTAATTGAGACTGTTTATTGAGTAGTGGCTAGACTATTACTGTTAACATATCCATGTTATTGAAGTTACTGGGAAAGTATAATTGACCGTAACCCCAGTACAGTTCTATTGTTCATCGTATACACGGTTACTGTTACTGTTACTGTCACTGATATTGTTCACCGTGTATACGATCACTGATTGACTGTTACTGTACTGTTATTGTTACTATCACCATATCGTTCCAGTGTTCTAGATAATATGGACATTGACTGGTTTAACTGAATTGAATAAATAATAATGTAATTGAACAACTTACACTGGGATTGGGGAAATTGATGGAGGAGACAGCGTCTGTATTTTGGGTGGACCTAGGATACAGGTTGCGCAGCCGACTGAGGGTTCCACTGCAGGGTTCCTGGGGGATGACTGACATCCCATCTGTACTGTTACTGTTCCACTGTTTTCACAGTGAGATTACTGTTACTGTTACTGAGTACCTAGCGGTACGGCCTGGTTCAGCGACAGGAAACTGAGGCCGTGGTCCCGGGTATGTACGGGACCCACCTAAAACATGGATAATGTCTCCAACCAATCAGTTTCAATAACTTAGGACCCTGATTGACACGTGTGGTAGGCGTAGTATGGGATGCGTCTACTGCATGTGGCAATTGGTGTTCGCTGACATAATAAATGATAATAAATTGTTTATAGCATATTGTGACCGACTATAATCACATGGTTGTATACATGATTGTAACCAGGACCAGATTATTATAACCAAGACCAGACTTGTGACCAGACTTGTATACCAAACTAGTGACATGCTAGGTTACACACCATAACGTCAGTGTTGTTTACAGTTATGTTAGTTACCTTGTTCTACATCCATGTTGTTATTCAGTGTTTATCATGTGATTTAGTGCTTTCAGTTGTCTGTTGTTATTATTTATGCACTTTTTATCTGCACGAGCTTTTTCCCCTTTACACACACACTCACCATGGTCGCGTTCTGACGACCCTGGATTTGCACGTCCAGATATTGGACGATTGTTTCTAATGTGCAGGTGTTCGATGAGACGGTACGCTTTGCGAGGAGCTTGGGTCCTCTCCCTTTGATTCTGGTACTCTTGTATTTTCTTTTTCCTGCTATTATTTCTTGATTCTTGTACATCACATTTAGCCTATTATTCTATTCCTCATTCATTTCAGATCCTGTGTAGTCTTATATGTATTATTGCAGTGATCGATGATTACATTAGTTCTGAATTATAGCTTGTTCAGGTTACTTTAGGCTTAGCATATATACGTGGGGTATTTTCCTCGCGTATATACGTCGCCGACCTTCGTCGCGACTTCGTTTCCGCGTATTTTGGGAAGCGGGGCGTGACAATCAGAATAAAGAAAACTTGAATCCAACTCGGACTCAAAACAGATCCAGAAAAGAAAACTGCCAAATTCGATATTAATCAACCTTCACGACTATTCACGTCATAATCCTAACAATCTCCCCCTTGACTTGAACACGTTCAAGTCCGAGAATAGCCACCATATTCTATGTGCTCGCATCCACGCACAATTGAACAAACTTGATTTAATCTCCATCTCACTCCCTCTTCTCCATAACCCCCTCATGGGGTTCGCATCTTGATTAGGTCAAATAAGTTCATGCCCAACCTGATCTTTATTACCCAATGATCTCCTTGATCATAAGATCTATGAGAATTTGCTCCACCATAAGAGTAACGATCTGGACTACTTTATTGCGCGCCTAGTCCCAATCTCTCTTTGGGTACAATTGAACATCCGAGCTCAAATCCATCATACTCTCCGATTGTTCCACAGCAACCGCTTTTGAAGCCGAGGATAACTGCAATTCACCAAATTGTAACCTCTGAATTCCGCAATATATATACATTACCGACACGTTCAGCTTGAAATATCACATGAGTCTCTTTGAAAACTTCCATAAGATCACCTTTCGAACTGAAACAGAACCCTTCTATATGTAGGGCCAAAAGAGATGAGATTGTACCTTGATTCGGGAACATGACAAACGCCTTGAAGAGTAGTGATGCATCCATCATGAGACCGAAAATGTATTGTTCCTTCGCCAATCACCTTGCTTGTAGCAGAATTCTCCATGAAGACTTCTCCCCCTTGAACTGAAGTATATGAAGAGAATATCTTCCTATTGGAACTGATATGCTGGGAATATCTAGAATTTATGACCCATCTATCTTTGTTACCAACTGGTCTGTCTGTAACAAATAGAACGTCACACTGTTCTTTACCTCTTTCAACCAGTTCAGTGACATTAGCATCTAATTGTTTCTTCTTTTGAAGCCAACACTCAGATCTAATGTGCCCTTTTTTTGTGAAAATAGTTGCACGTTAAATTCTTGTGTTTTGAGTTACCCATGGAACTTTCAATATTACACTTCTCCCTTGATTAATGAACTTAACTGAAATCATCATGATGAGACTCATTCGTCAACTGGGTGTCAATTCTGTCCTTATTGAGTAGATGCTCCTTGACCTCATTGACCTTGATTGTTGACTTGCCTCCATAGATGATAACTTCCTTAAAGCTCTTATATAAAAAGGTAAAAAATACAGTAATAGAAGTACTTGATTCTCATCTTCTATCTTAACCTCTATATTATCTAGATCATTGATAATAGAGGAAAATTCTGCAATGTGAGACTTAATAGGTGTACCTTCATGGACACGAAGAAGAAAGAGACGCTGCTTCAGAATCAACCGATTCGCCAACGACTTCTTCAGATAGTGATCCTGAAGTCGCACCCACAGCGAGGACGCTGTTTTCTCTGTAAAAAACTCATTCAACACTTCGTCCGCCAAGCAAAACTGAATAGTTGTCAAGACTTTCTCATCCAACTCCTGCCAAGTTTCTTCCTTCATGTCTTGAGGCTTTTTCTCCCTCCTAAGTAATGCTTTCTGGGTAAGGATGGCGTTCATCCTAATCTGCCACCTGCACAGGTGCAGTGTAAGACATAATGCAGTGCACAAAAATAAGTGCAGTATAAGACACAGTGCAGTGCAATACAGCAAAAAAAGGGCGCAGGTGTAGGCGCAGGCACAGGCAGAGATGCAAATGAAAAAGTATAGTGCAGTGCAGTGCAGCGCAGTACAGCGATTAAGACGCAAGTCCGAACTCTCTGTTTGAGGGGGATTGTTAAGATTTGTTGTGATGCCCCGATCCCGCGGGTACGGAAACGTCACTGCGACGTATATACGCAGGTCAGAAATACCCTCGTGTATATACGCTAAGTATCAGTACAGGAAAGAATCAGAGTACAGAAGCACAGTGGTAATATACATTCCAACAGAAAAGTATAAGTACATGGTTATCACAGAGAGTGATACAATATTAGAGGAATATTACATCACCAGAAGATACAAAAGTACATCATATGAAGAGATACAAAAGCTGAGAGGTGCTCACGAGTAGCAAGAGGGGTCTGGGGAGCCAAACAAGAGAGGAACTGGGAGGAAGAACTACGGTGAGATCCAAGCTTCTGCTGCACTCCAATCGTCACGGAAGGATCCGCTGCGCACTCTGATCAGCTACAGTAAAGTCATTAAGGTCTAAACTCCAGGATCTGGACATGAGAATTCAGGGTTGTCAGATGCAACCCGCGAGTACATATGATAAAGCCAAATGGCGTGCGTAATAGGCACACGTGTACATGATCAAGTGTGTGATCTAGGCATGCAGGTACAAGAAATAATAAGGAACAGAAGAGAAATTAAAGGAACGAGAGTAAATCATGTATATCGATGAATATGAAACTGAAAATATGCATAGAAGACAGTATGAAGAGCATAGGTACATATAAACATGCAGTAAATAAGTTAAACATGCGATAAATATAATTATGGACAAAACTAGTTGTACAAGCTCAGATTATGGATTTACGGGACTGATACGTCAAGAGGATAATTCAAAAAAGGAAACCCTCATTTATATACCACATATCTCATGTCGCCATCGTCTGAGATTATACAACTTGAGTGCCCTAAGAGTAACAAACTATAGTGTGTTTGGAGTAATCATCATATATCATAAAGTAAGGTGTCAACTCAGGACATAACATATAACTGGAATATAGAGGTGTTGCATTTTAATTTATTCAATAATAATAATCAGTACCGTTTGATATTTTAATCGCCTCCTCACATCACTGATAGTCCATACTAGAGTTCACACTCTGTAGAACTTACCCGGGTCTGATATGTGAGTACCAGAACCCGAACAAATGAGAGACCAAATATCATACGTTCCTAATATTATTACTGTTTGGTTGTTATGTTCTTATGTTATTCTTGTCCCTTTCTCACCGGCGTCCCACAACACCGACAGTTCACACTGGAGCCCGCACTTCCAGTGAAATTCATCTGAACTCTGATATGCACGTACCATTATTCGAATAGGGGAGAGACCAAATAACACATGCTCCAGGTGTTATCATTGTACAGGTATGTGTGGGTGTTAATAGGCACTGAGAATGCTTATCACGCTAACACCAGGCGGCACAAGCAGGAGGGAGGAAGTAGCCCTACAGATTCAAGAGGTGGCCCCCACAGATTCAAGAGGTGGCCCCCACCATGTGTGTGGTGTGACACTTTGCTCCATGTGGCACTTTGCTCTGAGGGTTGATACATGAGGTAACCCCACAGATACTGGAGGTGGCCCCCACAGATTCAAGAGGTGGCCCCCACCACGTGTGTGGTGTAGCACTTTACTCTGTGTGGAGAATGGATTCTAGAGGTGGCCCCACAGATTCAAGAGGTGGCCCCCACCACGTGTGTGGTGTGGCACTTTGCTCCGTGTGGCACTTAGTTCCATTCAGGATCTGCCGGACGCTACACGTTCGTGGGATACATCCTCGTCATCCCGACACCAGGCATGCTCTGCCGGACGCCGGTATGATTGTGCTATTAACTAGGGCAACAGTGCAGGGGACAAGAGTACATGGGATATAGGAGTTCAGGAGTACAGGAGTACCAGAGGTTTGGTAACAGTATAATAATCATGCCAAGTCCCCGTAAAAGTGATAATCATGAATATGCCATATAATTCAAGTGCCAGGTATAGCAGTAACCAGTCAGGTGTCACAATATCAGGTCAAGTGTACTAGTACCAAGTGATAGCATGTCAAGTACTGGTGTCGGATATCAGGGGTCAAGTATAACATGGCAAGTACCGGTGTCAGATATCAAATGTTAAGTATAGCATGGCAAGTACCGGTGTCAGATATCAAATGTCAAGCATAGCATGTTAAGTACCGGTGTTAGATATCAAATGTCAAGCATAGTATGGCAAGTACCAATGTCAGATATCAAATGTCAAGTACAGCATGGCAAGCACCGGTGTCAGATATCAAGTGTCAAGTATAACATGTCAAGTACCGGTGTTAGATATCAAATGTCAAGTATAGCATGTCAAGTACCGGTGTCATATATCAAGTGTCAAGTATAGCATGGCAAGTACCGGTGTCATATATCAAGTGTCAAGTATAGCATGGCAAGTACCGGTGTATACATGTCAGGTTCAGGTAACTAATATGTCGGTGAGAGTCACAACATCAAATATCAGGTATCAACCGGTCACATAACATGGTACAGGAGAACAGTATAAACATTTCAAACTCTTCACAACCATATTTATAATAATAAATTATCTTTTAATTAGCTATGCGAAGCCGAGTAAAGCGGGAGTAGATCTAGGCATACCCGGTATAATACCGGTCCGACAAAGTATAATAACGGCCGACAGCTATTTATAAAACATGAAAATTTTAGAAATCACTTATATAACATATACCAACTTGCATAAAGAGACATCATATATTAAAAGTAAGATAATAATTATTAGACATGAAATGATGGTAATAAAGTAAGAATGTACTCGCCTAACACCGGAATGAAATATCGAGAAAAAGCCGGGAAGTCTGCTAACACGTGTGAGCATGCTACTAGCCCATAAATATTAAATATATACGTATATATTATATATAAATATTAGAGAGAGGAGAGAGGGGGGAGAGAGAGAGTTGTATAAATTGTTTTTAAAAAAGAGAAAGGAAAAGTGAAAAAAGGAAAGAAAGAATTAAGGAAATAAAGGAGGGGTATGATGGAAAATATAGAGATGTAAATAGGGGTTAAGGAGTGGGGTAAATGTGCAAAGAAGAAAAGGAAAGAAATAAAAGAAGAAAGAAAGAAGGAAAAGAAAGGAAGGAAGGAAGGAAGAGGGAGTGGGGCTTGGCCGGCGGCCGGCGAGGAGGGGGCGGCGGCCTATGGCCTGAGGGAGAGGGAGTGGTGAGTTTTGTTGTGTTGCTGTTGTTGTTGTTGTTGTTGTTTGGAGGAGATAGTGGTGGTGGTGATTATGATGGTTGTGGTGGTTGTTGGAGGTGGTGGAGAGTTGGAGGAGGAGATGGTGGTGGGGTGGTTGGAGTGGAGGAAGTGAGAGTTTAGGTGGAAAATTTTGGAGAAGAAGATGATGGTGGTGGGATGGGTTTTGGTGAAATTGAAGAGAAGGGGTGGTGTTTGTAGATGAGAGAAATGGGGAAAGGAAGTGTGGGATTGGGGGTGCGGCGGCGGTGGCTAGGGCGCCGGTGGTGGGAGGCCTTGGTGGTGGAGGCGACGATTGGAGAAGTTGGGTGAAGTTGTTGGTAGGAAAAATGAAGTGAAGAGGAAGATGGAGGAGGAGAAAGAAGGAAGAAAAGGAATTTAAAGAAGGGAGAAGGAGAGGGAGAGGATGGGTGAGGGAAGGGGGTTGCAGCTAATGATGTTGCTGCTGCTGCTGGTGTGCAGGCGCAGGAAATGGGGGGGTACAGGGCATGGTCTTGGTTGCAAGGGATGGGGAGAAGGAAAGAGAAAAAAGAAAGAAGGAAAAGAAAAGAAAGAAAAATAGAAAAATATGAAAATTATTTAATAAATATATTATTAAATATTTTAATTATTAGGATAACCTAAGAATAAAAATTAGAGGAGTGGAGAAGGAAAAAGTAAGAAAAGAACGATAAATTATATTATTATTTTAATAGGCAAAATTTGACTGTTTCAGAATCGTTCCAAAAAATTCTCAAAAATAGTAAATATTATTTTAAGATATTTAATGAAATCATATTCAAAAATTTAATCTAATTTTAAAATTAAAAATCTTAGAATATTCCAGCGGTACCGGCTGACACCAGAATCGGTGAAATTTTGATAAATTTAGAAAAATTCAAAAAAATGTATTTAGATAGAAAATGAAATTCTAAGAAGTAATGTGAAAGCCATTTCTAAAAATTCAATTCTATTTGAAAATTAAAAAAAATCTGGGAATCGGTCAGCGATGCCGATCGACACCGATTTTGGAGATTTTGCAAAATAGTTCTGAAAAATTTCAGAAAATCATGAAAATTTTAAAATATTAGAAAATAGTATTTGAAACTAAAATCGATCAAATTGGATTACTAGAAAGGTCAAATCGGGCGGTACGCCGGTATATGGTTCTCAGTCCAGGTCAGGGCTGACTCTAGGGCTGAGAATCCATATCTGATACCCAAAAAAAAAGCAATCACAACTCAAAGACAAATACAGAGAGAAAATTGAAATAATACGGTCAAAAAAAATCAGGATACGTATCTGGGTACGTATCCCGGGAACAGGGTGCTACATTTGTGCAAACAAACCCACATTGGCTAGACAAGGGGATGGTCTTGGGACTCCACCTAGAAGGCTAGTCCTTTGGGATGGTGTGCCGATACCTTACAAATGGTACCAGAGCCATGCCCCAAACTTTGTCATGTATGAAAGATCCCCAAGATAATGTGGTGGTTCATAAAACCCCCTTTATTGACCTATTTTCTATGTATATAATCACAATCCCCAATATGAATAGGATCATAAAAGTCCTATCATGAAACTTATTCCCTTTATATGACCAGTTTTGAAAAATCATCACTGAGTTATTATGGTCAATACCTATATCCAACAAAAGAATGTGACTTGGTGGAATGATTGAATTAGATTCAAAAGTGATAGGCTCGGGAATCATTACTAACTCGGGAAAATTAAATTTGAGTTCGAGAGTCGGTTTTGGTTCAATAGTTAAGTCCAAATCAAAGAATTGAAATTCACATTCTTTTTTCATCAATGGAATGTGACTATCCAAATTTGGTGATTCAATTTCTAGATTTATGAGTATGAGAAAAAAAGTTGGCTCCGAAAACTGGTCTAAATTGGGTAATGATACCAGAATCAACATAGATTTAAAGATGAAAACTGAATCACAAGGTTGGGGATCGAAGTCACACTCACATTCAAGGTCAATCTTATTGAATGAAAAACTTGCCATTTGTCCAAGGTTTGAATTGATCAAGTTTAAATTTTTGTGATGAAATTGAGTCTTGATCAAAGTCTCCAAAACACCAAGATTCTTCGTTCCTATCAATATGGTTAGGGCAATCGAGAAAGGTCGAACATGTGTTTGGTAGAGTTTTCTCATTCCTTTCTTTCATTATATTAATCAAACGACTCATTTTTACTTCAATCCGATTGACAGATTGGTTAAAATTATTTTCGGTCTGAATCAGGTTTTTCATACTCCTATCTGAGTCTATAGATTCTTCTTCTTGTTGTGAGACTTGGAACATGGAGCAAAGATCTTGGATTTGAGAGACTTATGGGCATTGTGAGTCCATCATTTTTAGTTTTTCTTCTTGGGACTCAATTATGGTTCTATACTTTTTATTGTATCAGATTTTCTTTTATGGGTTGATCATGACTAGAAAAATTAGAAGCTGAATGTTAGAATAGTGGTTGACAATATGACTCGGAAGAATTGTATCCCCATTGACGCTGTGAAGAGTAGTGATGATTGTTCTAATCTTGTTCATAATATTGTGACTTGGACATGTATTGATTCGGATAAGATCAATCCGGCATACTTAGTTGGTTAAAGTTATAAAATGTCAGGTTGGTAATATCCGAGTCAAAAGAGGTCGTGGTGTAATATGAATTACCATTAAAATTGAAAATTTTGTTGTTATAAGCTATATCACACAAGAAATGTAAAAAACAAACAAAGAAAAATAAACAAATAAACAAATAAAAGAAAAATCTAGCACTAGTCAGTGTAGCCTTAGACCTAAACGACTCCTAACTTATTAGACTGTCCACGGGAAGTATATTGTAGAACTTAACTACAAGTTAATCGGCCATATCGGGGCAAGATTGGTGGGAGGTATCCGCGCAAAAAGCGACGGGCCTAATTAAGCTAAACCACTAGCCTTCGGGGTTTCGGCCCTCAATCCCTGACCTTTAACACCGATTTGATAAGAGTCAACTTCTAACAATTTTTTCCCTTAGGTCAGTCTACTATTTGAGAATGTTCTTAGGGCCAACGTCTACTCAGTTTTAATTAGGTTTGGGTTAGTTAGTGAGGAGATTGTTTGTGAGTTAAGAGAGGGTAATAACTTTTTGTGGGTTAAGAGAGGGTAATAACTTTCCTACCTTATCTTGTTTATAGGACAAGCCCTTAAATCAATTTAGTGCAACGTAGGGGTGAGCATCGGTCGGTTCGGTTCGGTTTTTGCTAATTTTTGCAAAACCGAACCGAACCGATTAGACTTAGTAACCGAACCGAACCGACTAAGTTCGGTTCGGTTTTTTCGGTTTTTTCGGTTAGGCCAATATTTTTTCATCATTTCTTATATTTTTTAATCACCATTATATTATCACCCTTTAATATTCTAATCTCAAATATTCAATACCCAAATTAAAAATAAGAAAAAGACCCTAACCTTAATGTGAATTAAAAATTTCATATTCTAAAACTTTTACGCTATATTTATGTTTTTATATCAAAACTCACATAGCAAGAATGAAAAAAAAAGAACTATATTAATATAAATATTATTCTTAATTGTGATGGTGTACTTAATATAACTTTCACATATTCAACATAAAAAGATGGTATTGCTAGAAGTAATGAGATAAGTTTTCACCAGTTTTTGTTATAAACTATAAGATTCACTAAATTGAATTTGGGTGGGGTGATATATAGGGTAAGAGATTCGGTTCGGTTTCGGTTGAGTTCGGTTTTTGAAACACAAAACCAAAATCGAACCGAACTAGAGCGGTTCGGTTCGGTTCGGGTTCGGGTTTCGGTTTTTGGTCGGTTATTTCGGTTATAACCGAACTCTGCTCACCCCTAGTGCAACGTGTACATGTATATGAAAAGTAATACTTAAGCAATGTAAACAATTCAAAGTGTTCCTATACTACATGTTATGCACACATACCTTTGCTCTAGCACTCTTCAACAGTAATGTAAAATGTAAACGAAATTAGACAAATGCCTAAATGTAAAATCTAAACAGTTTTTAGCATTTAACAAACATCAATTTACTGTTGAGGATAGAAAGTATGTACAACAAGTTAAACAAGAAAATAAATAGCTGCAGAAATTTTACTTTACAATTCAACCAACCTGCAGAAAATACAAGTTAGTAGTTCACTCAAATTACCGCAGGAATGCAGCAAATTTGAGGGCTTCTGGACTCTACTTTCTTAAGTTGAGTCCAGAGCCACTTATATGTCCAATGCAGCAAAAATGTCCTTGATATCTATCACTGCACACCAAGAACAAAAAAGAAAGTTAACCAAAAATATAAATTTAAAAAGAGAGTTACTTACCGTTTCAGGCAACGACGCTAAAATTTGATTGTGTCTTGACTTGCACATAGAAAAATACAAAATTTCAACAATACAGAATAGAAGTGCAAGTACTCAATACTACTGCTATAACAAGCGGCTATGCGGGTCATGATCCACGAGGAGGGGCTAGCGATGAAAGTTTTTTGTAAGTTCTCTTTACTTCACTAAAAATGATTAAAGTTCTTCTCTTGTTCTTTAAAAGAAAAAGAAAATAAACCTATGTTATAGATAGAAGGAGATAATGATTTTGAAAAATAGAAAACTAAGTTAAAGAAATAAATAAAAAGAGTGAATAAAAGAGTTGGAAGATGGTGATGATCTAAACTAAAGGATTAAAAGAAAGGAAGAAAAACTAAAAGAACTTACCTACCTCTTTCAGATAATGACTTACCTGGAATCCTTGCATATTTACCTTGATCTGGAGGTGATCAGCGCATAACTCATAAGATTAACTCAGTCCTAATTCACATTACATCATCAAGGCTTCTTCGAGCAAGTATGAAATGATACAAACATAGGGAAAAATCCATCGTCATGACCTATCGATGGTACTCGCTAAGGCAAGGTAATACCGATGCTATTTGACTTACTTGGATTATCATCCAAACCAAAAGAAAGAGTAGAAAGAAGAAGAAGAACACGAAAACAAAGAACATAAAAAAAAATTTATACCTTTATATAGAAACGATGAAAGAAAGGAGGAGGTTACATTGGTGTCACTCTCAACATAAATCTCTCTCTAATTTACATGAATCACAGTCTAACCTATGCTTACAAAGAAATAAAGGTTACATGAAAAGAAAAATAAAAACCTAAACTAAGCTAGAATGAAACTAGCCTAAGAATCCTTCTCTGCCCAACTCTCCTCTGCAGTCTCAGAAATCTCAGTATTTATAGGTAAAAATCAAAAGGGGTAGAGCGTCTGAAGATGGGGGGAGCAAACGCTCCCCATATCTCAACAAGATTGCATCAAAACGCGGCATTTGTGGCGTTTTCGCGGCAGTTTTGTGGCCAGATGGCCAGATCCGGGGGATGCAGCACCTTGATTTCACGATCCGTCCGTTCGTTCAACTGGTTTCTTGATTTGCTCTACGGATTTGATGATATCTTTGTTGATCCTCAAGCTAACCGAATAAATCCAAATAAATCCGAATTTAACCGGTTTCTATTTGTTATTATCTGCTATGATTTACTCTGATCTCTTTAAATCTTCTGTATATTTGCCCTGGTTTTTGATTTGATTTAGTTTTGAATTAAATAAGAATTTAAATTGGCTTTTGAGCTCGTTTCTCTTCTCTCTCTTTTAGTAAAGGCCTGCATATAATTTAGACAATAAATAAGATTAAAAATAGAGTTTATTAAATAATAAATATAGGAATGTGACAATAAATATGCAGTATCAGCAACCAATCAACAACTGTAGGCGTGGTAGGAAGGGCCTGTAGAGGAGAACTGCCTGGTGCAGTAATGCAATGTGTGTGTGTTTTGAGGATTAGTGAAGTGATCCTCTTCTCCTAAAAGAAGAATGATTATATATACTTGACGTGGATGCTGACGTGGAGGCGAAATTGAGGGACTGTTATTATTGCATGATCTGCACATGTCGGATTTGTTATAACGACCGTGATCATTATCGACAGAGAACGTGGACGATCTGTTGTTGGGGCTTCAGGTTCAGAGTTGGGAAGACCTCAGAGTGGTAAAAATCTCAGAGAGGGTGACGGAGGCTCCGGGATAGACTTCAGGAGGTGTGAATGTCTTAGGGGAAGCATTTGGTATGTAGGACACGTGCCATCATCCTGACGGGGGTCAAATTTTGGCCACTACACAAGGCTAGTTCCAAAGGCAACTAGGACCAGAGAGATGCATACCATTATCCCACCATAGAACGGGCACTATGACCATGACGATTTGAACTCCGACTCGGCTTCCTTGGTAGGAGGGGAGCTGCCAATCTTGGGAGTGATCACGAATGTCTTCGACAGTCTACCTACTCTTGCACACTACTTTTTAAACCGACACACGATATGCTGGTTTTTATATTTTGTTGTGAGAAATGAGGAGTGAGGAGTTTAGATGACTGCCTACACTATTTACTTTCATTTGCTTTTTCTTTCTAGGTGCTATTGCAGCAGGTTTTGTTAATATCTTTTTAATGAAACGGTGGGACACTCCAATCATTTTGCTCCAAATTAAATAAATAACTAGCTAATAGTGTTCTCAATTAAAAGCATGTTTATTTTCAAATCTTACCATGTGAATGAGAGTGCTCGCTAGGTAACGGATCTCAAGAAGGTGGGTTTATGAAGATTCATGTATGAATATACTTCTCATATTGAAAAGTAACTAAGATATGTTCACATATAAAAGGAGGTCATTGATGGAAATAGTCTCACATTAAAAAGTCCCCAAAAATAATAAATTTAAATAGAAGTTAAAACCTTTAGGACTTGGAACGAACAGAACAAAACGTAGAAGTCATAAAAGTCCGTAATTACTTACGTTCCAATTACAACTACGGTGTTTGTTTGGACCGTACTTCGTAAAAGACTCAAGTGCAACCCAATTACCACTCACTTATAGCCCACTTACAGATAAGAGTGCAGTACTCAATGCAAAAAGGAATCCAAAGCCATCCATGCTAGATTTTATGGGCCTTGCATTCGAGTAATCTTCTCAGTTCCAAGCACAAAGCACACCAATATCCTCTACTAACAATTCTAATGGGGCCAGAACACAACCAAGTACAACTAGAAAAGCCCAAAAGAAAAAATAAAAGCAGAGCTTTTCAAAATTTCTTCTCATCTGGAAAAATAAAAGCTCGTTTGTTTTACTATATTTTCCTCATTAATGTCGTAGAAACACACATTCAAGATTTTCTTTTGTACTGAAAAAGTTATTAATAATAATAATTGATAAAAGCTGCAAGAGAAACTGATAATCAAACATGTGTACAGTTGACTCCCAACGTGCCAAAAACATGCAGCCTGTTTGTGTAAATGGTTGCACATCAAAGGAATCTTGTTCTCAGCTTGTTTGTTTAATGAGCTGGGTCAACATTACATGTGGTGCATAGAGTACAAATTAAGCAATTTGGAGAGGAAAAAATAATTTTTCAATTTCAAACTGCCAATTGCCATGTTGCACAATCATGTAGGCATTTCTTCTCTGTATTTCTTTGTTAACATCAATTCAATCATAAAAGAGAAAAAAAAATGCAAAAATTCTGAAGTGATCATGCATCATGATCAGAGTTGTGATGCAGTTGAGATCTCTCCACTTCTTGATAATCTATTGAGCACCCAATACACAATCCCAGACACAAAGAAGCTAACAAACCAAGCATTGTTGTAAGCCACAACAAACAGTTCCATGGTGTTCGACGAAATTCCCACTTTTTGAAGAAACCCAGGAACTATAGGCAGAATCCCTGCAACCAGAGCCACCAGCGCTGCAACATTGAATCCTTCACTGTAATAGTACCGGCCACTGCGATTCTCCGAGTACAATGCCCCGACGTCCAACTCCGTCCCCTTCACGAGGTAATAGTCCGCGAGAATTATCCCTGCGATTGGTCCCATGAGCGCCGAGTAACCAAGCAACCAAGTGTACACAAAGCTCTCACTCGACCCGAGCAGCCTCCACGGTTGAAATGCAATGGCTAACAGCGCAGTCACCAGAGCTCCCTTCCTGAAGCTGAACAGCTTCGGGTTTAGATTCACTAGCGCGTTTGCCGGGGCAACGACATTGGCGGCAATGTTGGTGGTGATTGTCGCAAGGCTGATTCCGAATATAGCAAGGAGAGTAGTAGAGAAACCCCCAATTTTACCAAGGAGCTGAATCGGATCGGAGATTACATAGCCGAATATAGCTTCGGTGGATGAAGTCACAGCAAGACCGACGAAGGTGAACAAGCCCATGAAGATCGGTAGCCCGGCTTGGCCGAGAACTTGATCCTTCTGGCTGCGGGCGTAGCGGGTGAAGTCTGGTATGTTAAGCGCCACAGTAGCCCAGAAGCTTATGTTGGCGGTGAGCGAAGGGAAGAAGACGGACCAGAACTCCGACGAAGAGAGCCTAGAGTGCAAAGAAAGCATTCGCCGAACCCCCCGGCCTTAACGTAAGCCCAGCAAGCGAGGCAAGATGTGAGGAAGATGAGAATTGGGGCCGAGTACTTCTCGAGCTCCCTGATTCCTTCCATCCCTCTCAAAATGATCCCCAGCTGCGCGAACCAGAACAGGATGAAGCACGCAAACTCGAGCGGCGAAGTCCCTAACCAAGGTGTTCGACGTAATGCGAGTGCAGAGTTCTTGATCGAAGACGGCAGCAAAACGAAGATCGCCTGGCCCCCGATCCAAGTCTCGATGCCGTACCAGCCGCAGCCCACCAGCGCGCGGAGGAGGGTGGGGACGTGGGCACCTCGGACGCCGAAGGCCGAGCGGGCGAGGACGGGGAAGGAGATGCCGTGTTTCGTTCCCGGGACTGCGGTGAGGACGAGCGGGACGAGGACGATGATGTTGGCGATGATGACGGTGGAGATGCCCTGCCACCATGACATGCCGAGGTCGACGAGGCTGCCGGCAAGGTAGTAGGAGGGGACGCCGACGACCAGGCCGACCCAGAGGCTGGCCATGTCGAGGGCGGTGAAGGTGCGGCGGGTTTCAGGTATCGGTGCGAGGTCGTCGGGGGACGGTTCGGGCTCGGAGTTGGACGTTTGAGCTGATGATGATTTGGGGAGGAGAGGGATGAGTTCATGTGTTTGATGTGGAGACGAGTGAAGGTGGAGTGCTTATAAGAGAATTTGAGGGAGTGGAGAGGAGCTTGTTTGTGGAGAGGAGAGGAGAGGTGGACAAGGTGGTGGTGGTGGTGGAGATTGAGGCAGTGAGATTGCATGGTGAGAGGAGATTCAGATTCAGAGGTGGAGAGAGAGAGAGAGAGGGAACTTAGAATCTGATGCAGGGGAGTGAATCTTTTTGGGATGATGGAGGGGTCAATTTGTCTTCAGATGTCAAATGAGAGGTGGTGGTTGTGACTTGTGAGTACTTGGATTGGCGTGTGGATTTAAATTGATACTGAGATTTTTTTTTTTTTTTCCTCTCTCATGTGCTCTAAAATAAGCAGGCCGTTCAAATTAATAATTTTAATCGCCTACTATTTTATAAATCCTTTAGATTTAATATTTTTGTAACTAACATCTTTATCCTTAATGAAGTGCACTAAGAATCACAGTAGTTCACAAATAGTGGACCATTAAATTATCAGCTTAAACTGTCCTCTAATCCTTATGCTAATAAGAGAATATGTACCAATTTCTTTCTTCCTCATTTTAGTATTGTTGTTAACAAGTAAAGTTTCTTTCTCTGGAGACTTAAAAAAAAGAAAAGAAAGACTTTTTCATGCTAATCAATTGTTAGGAAAAGAAAAAATTAACGTGTCCATTACGAGTGTGAAAATTAAAACTCAATATTAGTCACGTAAAAACAAAGCAAAACATCATTTATAGACAAAAATTAGTAGGTATAATCCCCATAACTTTGCTAGTAATAGTCAAATGAAACAATTCTAAAATAAAGAAATCGATTTATAGTTTAACAAATAAAAAAGTCAATCATGCATCATCAAGCTCTGATTTAAGTGCGGTATAGCTTTCGAAAAACGTTTAAAAAAAAAAAAAAAAGCTAATTGTTTGCAATTTTAGAGCAGCATCTTAGCCTACTGCGTAGACTTAAACTTCTTTGCTTAACAATGCAATTTTCTTGTTTAATAACACAAATTTAAACTTTTTGTATTGCTGGTCTACATCCGGTCACATTCAGCAGTTGACTTTTCAGTTTAGAGAGAGCCTTTTTTCACATGGTGCCTTTGTAAGTCAACTTCCTAATCCATTTTCTAAGGAGAATAACATAACTTGATATTAATGTTTCTAGAAAATTTGTTAATTTTGATTAGGAAGTTGACTTACGAATTATTATTTTTTTTTGTTCGGGGTTGTCAATTCCGCATAAAGAATACAACTGCCCGCTAGCGTGCGGGAAAACATCCCGCTGCCGATGTGGCGTATTAGAGATCGATTTTTTAAAATATTTTTTTTGAGGAAGTCAACTTTTCAAATTAGTTTTACAAATGTATTATTTTAAAAAATTGCCCTGCTTTTATCCGAAGAATCAAAAGAAAATCCACCTCCTAAACTGCACCCCCAAGATCAAGACACCCATAAATTAGATTAAAACACCCCTCCAAAATTTCTATTACATTCTTTGACTCACACAATCAGTTATCATTTTTAACTATCCCCAAAATACCCTCCCCCCCCCCCCCCCAACTCCCCCCCCCCCCCCCCCTCTTTCTCTCCCTAGTCTCGACCCTCACCGACCCCCAATCGTTGATTGCTGACCGTCAATCGCCGCTCCGTTCCCGTCGCTGTTGATCCCAGCCTTTCTCGTGTCATAGAAGGAATTTGAGTATTTTTTTCTCATGAATTCTAAAAATCCAATTTTGAATTTTTTTTTTTTTTTGGGTAGATTTGTTTAATTTGATGGTTGATTGATTGCATGTATGTTAATTAGTGTTGTAATAGTAGCAAGAACTTAAATAATTAGAACTTGTATTGCAATAAAATCCAAAAAACTGGATTTTGGAGGTGATGGGTTCGATTTTTGTTCAGCGATTAGACGCTGAACTTTTAATCATTTGATCGATCAAAGATGATAGAACATTCCTATTCTGTTCGGCCTACATCAATCGAACATATCTATTTTGTTTGACAATCGATGGCCGAACGTTAGTAAATATGTTCGGCTGAATGTAGCCGAACATATTTAGTAAAGTTCGGAAATAGATTGCCAAACAAATTATTTTCCTTCAAAATAAAGCGATCTAAATTTTATATGTCCCAGGCATGGATACTGCAGGCCTTTCAGAAAGACGCCGTCCTTCGGCTTCAGAAAGACGTCTAGACGGGGTGACTCCTCTTCTATGATTTTCAAAACAGAGGAGGCTCCCCAAATAGAAGAGGGTGAAGAGGACGAGGAGTCAAAAGAGTTGACCGCACCATTTCCAAGTGATCCAACCAACATTTCACTACTGCTGAGTTTAAAACTCATGTTACGGTAGATATCTGGAATGATGATGTAAGATTTGAATTGAAGAATTATTGTGTTGACTATATGACGGAACCCTAATGATATTATCGCGCTAAAAATAATTTATTTTAGGAAAGAGATCTACTCAAATGCATTGCACATGCAACAAAATTGAGTGATTGGGCATGAGATAATAACATACCGAATCGCCAGTTTGCTAACTATATTCAGCAATCTGGATTAAAAGATTTGACAAGCATTTTCTACCATAGGGCTTACCGGTGATGGATCGTTCTGTGAACACACCCCTAGAGAATGACCGATGCAAGATAAATGTTTGTTAGTTTACTTGGTGTGTTGCCGCGAGATGCACAACATGAGTTGGAAATGGTCCACGGACCTCAGTAAGATTTGAATGGCTACGTTCCAAGTTCTCCGATGTCACCAATGCAGACTCAGAGAGATGTATTCAGTGCGCTGCTAGAGCCAATCTGTTGTACTTTGTTGGTTGCACTTTATTTAGTGACAAGAGTGGAATGAGAGTTTATATCAAATATCTGAAATTGTTCGAGGACCTCAGTCAGGTTTCACCATCTAATTGGAGAGCTGTTGCATTAGCATACCTATATAGGTAATTAGGGTATGTTTTAAGAGGTGGAGTTAAGAATATTGCTAGATATATGCCACTTCTGGAGGATTATTAAAACTATCAGATGGTTATCTATATATTTTATATGAATATACTCAATATATTTTGATCAATAAGTATGAATTTATGAGCATTTTCTCAGCTTGTGTCCCCTCATAGCATGAACTATACCAATAATCTTCCGTGGGTGTACATGTGGGTATGGCGTGGATCGGCGGGTACCTCAGTTGAAAACCTACAAGCTATATGTGAATCACTTGATTGGTTGCAGGCGAATGAGGTAAGTTGTTTTCATGTATAATTACAAAGCTTTTTTAACGATGTTATATTAATGATACTTATTTTTATTTCTATGTATGGAATCCATTTTAGGATTTCAAAGATCGTCATCTACTGAGTTCCATTTGCTGTTTCAGTGGATGTTTTAAGTGCATAGGTGTTCTACCATTCAGATAGGGTGCTTAGACAATTTAATAGGTTTAGATTGTTTCGCCCTCACCACTTAGTCCAGAAAAAGTTAGAAGAGGATACACTGCAGATAAATACAGGTGTTTTACACATGGAGCAATAGTTTTTTTGAAGAGATGGCAGTTCCACGTACTATCAGAGAGAAAAGGAGCATGCTGGTGAGATACTAATAGGACATTATAGATGGATATATGGATTGATATCGACAGATATCTCATCCAATCATTTAAAATCCATTTAATAAGTCCTTGGCTTCTGGAGGACAATTATGCCAATGTGCTCAATCGGGTAACATATTTTATTTTATTTTTAAGCCCACATGTTATTTTCTTAACATATTCTATATTTAATTTTAACTAACTTTAATGGAATATTCTTAGCATTTAAAATGATCTTTAACCATAGGTACCTTTAACAAATGAGTCTCATATCGTTTAGGATTAATATCCAAACAACAGTTTGTTAGGGACTAATATCAAAATATTAAATTTATTAGGGACTTATATCTTAAAAACCCATAAATTAATTACTTATATTGGAGACAATAAATTATTGCTCATTTTCTAATCATTTTTCTAACAAATCAAAAAATAAAAACAATTAATCTAATAAATTATTCTTATTGTTAATTACCAGTTTTGATTTTTTCCTCAAAATTTCTCTTTTGAGGATTATTAGCATGGAAGAGGATTATTTATAATCTTTAACAAGATTAAGTATAATATTCTTTCTGGTTTGAAAATAGTCATTGTACCCATTATCACCGAAAGAGAAATAAGATTTGACACCACTATTTTGTGAAGTTAGATTAAAAGGTCGATTGCCTATAATTCTGTTAGAATCGGTCTGTTCTTTTGACCGATTCTAATTGATTTCTAATTGATTCTGGCCAATTCCAAATAAGTACCACCAATTCCACCCCGTTTCGGCCAATTCCGTAACGATTCTTCGAACCATGGTTATAGTGATAAACATGATTGTTAAACACCTTAAGTGATCACATTACGAGCATTGAAAGTTTTACTTCTAAGTTTAGACCCCATACATGATTTGTTTCTTTTGATTTGACATGATTTCACCATTTTATTGTTAGTCTTAATCTCATAATCAGTTGTTATTTTTTTCACTGTCTTAGAAATTGATGGGCTAATCTTTAACGAATGTATTGCTTCTTTTGTTTTCAGTTCATCAGTTTATGCTTAGTAACACACATGATGGAGGTCAGTTTTAGATGTGCATGGTGGCTAGTTTTCTGTTGGATAACCACGCAAACGTTGAAGTAGCCAATTCGGAGGCAATTCTTACTGTAGTGATGTGTATTTTTCTTGTTTTGATGTGCATTATTTTGCTGCCATGAATCATGATTATTACGAACAGAATGTACATATCTTTCACCTAATTCCCAATGCTTTTTGCTCTACCCCATCTTCCCATTCCTCTGACTGTTACGCTGTTAATGATAAATATCAGTGACAATTTTTACGTATTTTTGCCAAATTCTTCCATTATTGAGTACCGTCGATATCATTTTGATGTGTTTCGAAGAAGAGAGGTTTGATGCTCTTCAATCGATTGTATTAATCCCACGTCCTACTTGCAGTATGCTCTTAAAGATCTCGGCCCATGATTTAATTGCCATGTATTTATCTATTGAACCTCAAAGTTTACGTTTTTAAGTAATAATAGCTATTTACGAACTATAAACAAACACCAAATGGGTCTTAGTTTGGTGTTTGAGAGTTAATGATATAATGGCATAAAACTGTAGCTAAGAAACAATAGTTACAAAGCCAAACTTCGTAAAGCAGTGGAATCTCCAAAATAAATTAAAAAATATATATGCGAGTGAGCTAACCCATATTTTGCTCCATATACAGCTTAATCATCAATCATTAAAGCCTCTGACGTTGGTGCATTCTCTAAGAAATGAAGGATCTGAAAATGGTGAATTGTATGGTTCTATCTGCAGCTTGCTTGCTTGCTTGCTCATAGGCTTCAATCGGCACTTTTTTACTGCACTGTACACAATTTGATCGTGCACAATAATCTTTGAACCCTTAGAGGGGTTTCAGCACATTTAGGATGAGAGTGATGCAAGTAGTATTTTCATAATCTTCTTCTTTATTCTTGTTTATTTTTCCCATTTTTTTTATTTTTTTATGCGAGGTTTAAGCTTGTAAACTCGAACACATGCATTTAACTCCAAAAATCCGCCATCCAACTAGTAATTAATGCGAATCCTTGCCGGAAGCTGTGCTCAGTTCTCAGAAAGCAATGCAACGCATGCTCGCTGAAGGCAATCCACCAAACAACAACCACCACCACCATTTGGGCACCTCACGCATTTTGGGCCCAGCCAAAAATCTTGCCAACCATCTCTCTCTTCCTCTCTCGCATAAGATGAGTCATTAGAGATGAGATTGAGAGCTCATCTCTGTTCTTGGTCCCACAGTTTGCAGTCCATGACAATCTTTCCCCAACCTCTTCTCTCACTCCACCAAACAAAAAAAAACAAACCACCCTCAGCCGTTTCCTTTCCCATTCCAGCAGCCGTTTTAGTTTCTAGCAAGCCAAGAACCCCACAACTACTGCTGCTCTCTCTCTCTCTCTCTCTCTCTCTCTCTCTCTCTCAATGGAGACCAATGCCAATTTCTACCCCAATGCCAGTGCCCACCCCAACGAGAGGGTGGAGCTGGAGCTCTCCAATTCAGCGTGCATCGCCTTCGTCTGTGCCTCCGCCTTCCTCTGCCTCCTCCTTGTGCTCGCCTACTGCCACTGCTATTGCAGCGAGACCGGCACCGAGGAGGTCTGCCGCGTGTTCAGGAAGCGGAAGCCCACCAGCCCCCTCCCGCTGCCCGTGGTGTTCTACAGCAAGGCCGCGGAGCAGCTCACGCGGGGTTGCGTCGTCTGCCTCAGCGAGTTCGATGACAAGGAGGCCCTCAAGGTCATACCGGCCTGCGGCCATGTCTTCCACCCCCAATGCATCGATCGGTGCTCATTGCGCGCCGGTCGTGCCCAGTGTGCCGGTGTTCAAAAATCTTCGGTAGTGGAGACAACCGAGAGTGAAACAGAGGAAGTAGAGGTCGAACGGGGAGCTGCCGGGATGAGATCAGAAGAGCAAGTGATCGAGATGGAGAGAAGTAGGAGTTGGTGCTACAGAGTTGATGATCATGGGGAAGAAGAGAGGATGGGCATGCGCCGCACGTGCAGCTTCTGAGTGATGATTGGTTGCATCAATGAGTTAGCTAGGGTAGAACTTCTGCTCTGTAACTTCTGGTAACATAATGAAGAAATAACATTGTAGGTCTTCGGTGTCTTGGTGGTTCTTTGATAGCAATTTGTAACGCGAGCAAGATTCAAGACAGTATGAAGTACGAAAATAGCCACCTAATATATGCCAGAACTTAGGAAAAGAGTATGACAGAGAAGTCAGCTCTCAAAATGGGCACTGTGTCACTTGAAAAAATCTGAAGCACTTATATTTATACATAAGCTAATTCAACTATTTTTCACTTAAAAACAAGTGAATCAGTTCCAGATACCAGATACAGGACATGAAAGAAAATATTCTTTCACAAAACAAAACACACGGGGGAATATTTCAAATTAGAAAACTTTTATTGGAGCAATAATGATGGAATGAAAAGTTCCATTTTATCAGTCCACTCAAAACATTTCGATGTCTGAAAAAAAATAATCAGAGCGCCAGAGGCAAAAAAGAGAAACACCGGGCAATTATCAACATGGCCGGATGGCCTAATATGTGATTCCTGCCAACAAAACTTAAAGGCCCGAACAAATGAACCCCCTACATTTTTTTCCCCCTACCTAAAGCGTTTTTATTCTTTTTACAGTATGGAATAGGCTCGGATCACCTCAACAATGGGTGCACGGCACAAAGGGCACTTGCCTCCGCCTCGAACCAACTCGTTAGCACATTTCGAGCATGTGCACATATGCCCGCATCTGAGCACAGAGAGAGAAAGGAAAGAAAGATAGGATCTAAGTATTCAGTAAGATTGATTGTACACAATGCTCCCAGAAGTGAAAAAGTATAAAAACCTGTACAGAAGGGAATCAATCTGACTGTCGCAGCAGATGCAACACGTCCCTTTCCTCACGTTACCCCATTTAGATCCATCCTCTGATGTCTCTTCGCCCGCCCCTGAACCAAAAGAACAAGCTAACTGTCAAGTTGCCGGCTTAGAGCCTTGAGAGTAACTTCTTAAGTATAACGCATACAAAGTAGACCAAGACAACAGCCAGGCTAAAGGTAAAATAGAAATCTTGTGAAATGTAAAATTTGGTTGTTTTTGAAAGAAAATACAAAATAAACCAGTATGATGAAAAACAGTGACCACAGGTATCAGAATACATGATTAGAGGACAAATCTGGATTAATAACGCAAGCATGCTAGGATGGTTTTGTTCTCAAGTTTGACCCTTTGAAGCCCTAAATTTCTCTCTGCAGAGTGGGTGAATATATCAGATTAAGCAAAATATTAATATACCAACTCATTACCTTCTACGATTAGAAACAGATTTCACTTCTCACAATTTTCATTCCATGAGTTCTCAAAAAACTTAGGGGCAACAATAGTATTTCTTCAATTTCATTACTTAGAAGACTTTCAATGTGCAGAGATGGAAACTAATAACAGCAAAAGATCATGAGAAAAACAATAAAAAAACTACTACCTGCAATGCTCCCCGAAGTGATAAGAACATGTCATGTTTCGCTAAAAGTTCGCTAAAAGTGAACCGTTTTCCTCATAGGCAACAGTGGGGCGCCAAGGAAATCTGTAGAATTATAAGGCACAATCATAGATGATCACTAATGTTCATCTAGGATAATTAGACAGATTTAAAATATAGTTAGCAATGTTGGCCATCTCAATCTTTTTGCCGCAACATACACTTTGATGCTCGGGCACACTGTGATGACTCTCTAGGACACTTGAAAGCTACAATATGTAGGACACTTCTCTATGCCAAATTGGTGTCCGACACACCTTGACATAACACGTGTGTCCATCCATGTGGTCCATCCATGCCTAGCACTTGCAAAGGTGTAAACCGTTATTTTTAAATCTCTACTATTTAATGCAAACTCTTAAGTCCTACTAATTGTCTCATGGTCTGCTCAAATGTTTCTCTATATATTTTGTTAAATAAAAAAAAATTAAAAATTTACTTTACAACTAACATCAAACATCATTCAATGTTATTATTATACATGAGTGTAACTCTTTAATAGCTTTCAATTATTTTCATAGCACATTTATTATATCATTCAAATTAAAAATTACTAAATTAAATACTATTCAATTATGAATTCTATAATTTTATTTTGAGAATATGTAAGTTATATAATATATTAATTTCATTTAAAGAGTTTTTTCGTTTAAATCTTTCCATCAAAATATTGATTGTTTTTCATAACACATCACTCGCACGTGCAATATTCTAGTTAGGTATAATATTGAGTATGTTATTCCCCCCTTGGCTAAAACTAATTCTTCTAAGATCATTTTATAAGATATTGATTCTTTCACATAAGAATAGCAACCCCTATATGACTTGAATATACATATATTCAAAAGAAATATACATATATAGCAATGTCCAACACCCAACCTCTGTTTTCAAGTACATGACTCATGTACGTGTCTACCAATCATAGCTTGAAAGACGCATCAAATCACCATATCAAGACATCACCCTCCCTGTGATGCTGCAGACAATCATAAAAAGGTCTAAATTGTTCTGATTTGCTATGTAAGTATACATATTTGCTAACACATTTGTAAAGTATAGTCATGTCATTGTGTCGGATTGTTGAAAGGTTCCCATATTGGACACCTACACACTAGATCACTTGTCAGTTGTCACCCATGTCCCATGTCCAGACATAATTAATTAATAAGGCGATCTTGGAATAGATTTGTAAATCTCTTCAGAAGTTCATATTGTATTGACCTGTGCACCTGGTCCTCGTTTCAAGATTGGAGATGAAACTTTGTTAAATGGATTTTGGTAATTTAAAGCAGTCTGCACCACTTGTTTGAGTCAATTTAGTTCTGGTAACTCTTGTAGGTAGCAGACAGGTAGCCCATCGTGTGAAGTCAACTACCACCCAGTACATTACTCAATATGTACCAAGAGAAGTTATGTAGTAACTTCTTACACTACCACTTGCCCTTGGAAATAACTTTACTCTCAGGTCACGAGACTCCATTTGCAAAAGACACTCATTATATAGAACATAACATAGAAGGAGAATAGCAATCCTTTTAAGAATATAAAGACTTCTCCCCAAAGTGGCAACTTTAATTTTCATTATATCCGTACTCTGTCTAGCTCAGTAAAAGTTGAACTGACCTTTTCCTCCCACAGAACGGTTTAATGCTGCGGAAACTTCTTGTCTAACTGATCTCTGCAGTTCAAGTTGCATATCCATGCATGATTCCAGCATTCTCTGCATGTGACTCATCCCCTGCTGAAGTCTTGCCATATCCGCTCTTAAATCATTGATAATGTCCCACTCCTGCACCATGTAGCAAGTTCAGCATGAAAACAATAAACAAATACATCACACATGGAAACAGATGAAACCCTTAGAATGATTGACTGCAAAGTGTGACAGTTGAAACTTGTGAGTAATCAATAAGACAAGTTAATTATCATGTTGATTGAAAGTACAAAGGTTAAGAAGAAAAAGGAAGCCAGGTTGCTACGCATATTTAAATTTAAAAACAGCATATCTATGAATTAATCAAAAGACTATGCAAAAGAGCTTAAATTAGAAAGGCATGTTCTGGAATGTCATGAATCATGATTCAGTCACACATAGACTGTTTTAAATAACCTGTCAGGATTCTGTCTAAAAGATTCAGCCTTTATTTTGCATGAAAGTAATGCACAAAGAGAAGTTCTAACATTCTTAAGTACCAATCAAAATAAAGATGATGAAACGCACAATTTCTGAACGCTGCATGTTTTGACGAGTCCAATTATTATGATGCAGCTCTGAATGCAACAGCGGTTGTGGAGGGGGCACAGGGGGGAAGGCAGCATATGCGGAGGCCTGGGAACACCTGGCTGGTCCTGATTAACATCGTCTCCTCCTGGGCCCTGATCTTCCTCTGGTGACGCAGGGGAAGGCAATGGTCTTTGCAAATCCCAATCAAGGGGAGCATGGCCTTGTCGTTGAACATAAGACTGTATCAACTGATCCATGCTTTCTCGAAACCCACTGCGAAGAAGATTAGAAACACTTCTCCTGGAAAATAGGTAAACCGTGTTTAGCATATAAAGATAGCAGTATTATGTTTGGCAAATTACACTTTTCCGCTTCTGGAAAATGAGCAATTACCTGCCTAAGAGTTCCCTGAGTTCCATGCTGTACGCATTATCATCATCAGGTGGAATAAATCTATTGACTCTTCTGACAGGAATAAATTGTTGATCTCTTGGAGGATCCGAAGGTCCATCTTGCCAGTTTTCTACATCCTCGTGAGAATCTTCTTCATGCCATTCCTCATTTGCTTCCAATAAATGGCTATCTTCTCCATCTTCACCTTCTGGTGTTTCACGGGACCATTCATGATAAATATTCTCCTGCCAATTCCCATCAGATTCCTCTCCAGTGCCATCCCGCCATTCACTGAATCCAATTTCACTAGTTGCCTGTTGCCATTCATTTTGTTCATGTTCTGCATTTCCTTCTTGCCAATTTTCATCTTGAGTCACAGATTCCTGCCAATATGTGTTCTCAGTGGGCATACTGATTTCCGCCTCAGCTATTGCTTCCACTGTCATCTGGTCAGTATCAGTATTCTCACTCCTCGATGGATACTGTGCATGGCTTTCATTTGATGGCTCCACTGCAGCATTTGACTGAGCTTGTTCATGCCTATAACCATTAGGATTACTTCTAACTGAAGTGTCAGAATTGCTGTTTCCTTGACCACGAACAATATTCTCTAATCTGAAGCGAGATCCCTCCCTCCTTGTAAGTAATTTAACAATTTTAGCCATAACTACTAACTAATAGGATATTACATTAATATAAAATCAATATAAAACTGCAAAAAGAGGAATTCTGATTTTACATTCAGTAAACTTAAATAAACAGACTGGACCATTCAGTTTGTAAGCATCTGCTCAAGATGGAAAAAGGAAAAGAAAAAAAAGTACAGATAACAGTGTTGAACACATGGCCAGGAGTTTAGAACCCATAAGGGTCAGGTTGGTTGATAGCTGGACTAGAATTTGTTGAATATTTGTGGAGCTTGTTTAGGGAACTGTGTTCCGTTTGACTCTTTGCTTCATGGATGTCCCTGAGTTGAATGCACTTTGCGATAGAAAATATATTATCCTTTCACCTTCTTCTAGATATTTTCCCTCTAGACTAATTTGGACGATGCGAACTGGCATCTTAGGATTATGGCAAGTCCCCATCTTCTCCAGAGTTTAAAAAAAAAAAAGGAAGAAGTTGGCACTAGTTATGAGAAGGTTAACATTACTCGGCCATGAATTCATCAAATCTTTCATGAAGCCTTGCTCAAACCCCATATTGATGAGAAAGGACTTAAATGATGATGATGATTTAATGGAGCTTGATCTCTGTAACATTTTTTATGGGCATATGTTAGATGTGACATGCTAATGTAACAAAGTCAACAACGCGCAACAAGTTTGCATGTGACAAGACTATCTACACAATAAGCATGGACGTGCAAGAAAACTGATTACTGACACAGTAACCAGCACACAGGCAAGAAGAAATGACATGACTTGACAAGAAGAGTTGCACGGATAAAATGAAAAAACAGTAAAATTCTAAAGATTAAAAGAAGCTTGGATAAAAAATTTCAGCTCTTACAAGCACTGGATCAAATGTCACTGTAATATGATAGGACACACATGATATCAGAATGTACCATAAAAATTACATTGTGAAATACAGGTTTAAAATGTGGAATGCAGATCCATTACCTGTGTGGGATTGAGAAACATGAATTGGCAATTTCAGAAATATGTGCAATAATGACTATTCAAAATTTTCTGCTTATATCAAATCCCAAGACGCCATGCATTGGAAAGCATGTGAGATATAAAAAGGCCAACAAATTGTATATCATGAGGTTGATTTTTTTTTTTCTTTTTATTCTTGGAAACATAGTTTACAGCATAAAAACTACAGTGACTGTACTTGCTCTAATGGGCTTAATATCAATCAATTTCATTCTATTAGTCAAAAGCCAATTCATTATGTGGATCCATTCTGTCCCTTCCTCGTGTATTTTTTTTTTTTTTCATGATCACACTAGCTTAAAATCGTATGTGTGCAGCCAAACATCTGATAAACAGATACTATTAAACTTACAGGCCACTTTAAGATAGCCTCAACAATGAAACATGGTATCAAAATTTATACTGTATAAAAAGGATTGTGCAGTGAACACTTTAGCAATCATATTATCAATTCAAATTATTTGATCAAATTTCATTATCATAATATAAGTTAGAAGTCATATAGTACTTTCAAAAAAAGAAGCAAGCACATATTGGGTTTTATTGCCAGTTTTGGTTGATAAAAGGTGTCAGAGAATATGTCAAAAATTGAAGCAATACAGGTTTCAACAACAATTTGCTTTTACTGAACACTTATCAACAACTGTCTTGCAGAGAAAATTGTACTGCAGGATTTTTCAGAATGTCATCAGTTAGGTTTGACATATTGGGTTTCAGAATCATGAGATTATATCAAATGAATTCACTTTTTGCAATGGGTATCCATGTAACCGAACAATCAATATTTCATTCTTTTGAATATAATTCTGACAAAATTAAATTTCCTATAAATCAAGAGTAATTGTGCAAATAACAAAAAACAGCTGACATAAGATTACATAAAGAATGAAGCGTGCTTTTCTATAGGCCAGAATTTTGATACCAGTTTTGGAGAGTTTGACATCATGTTGATAGCCAGTATATACTACAGAATCTTCTATGAAACATTGTAGTCCATACCTAATTATGATGATCATGATGCTCCTATTATCCATCTAAAATATATTTTTGACAGTTTGACACCTTTTCAATTTAAAAAAAGAAATTTATGGAATTGGTTGGTTAGGAAAGGGAAAATATATGGTATGATTTGGAAATTTGACTTCAATAAATTTAGAGACAGTTGTTTGATTAGTATTATTGGATGACCAAACCCACTGCTGAAATCCAGAAAAAGTTCACAATGAAAAGCGGAATTTTTTACCTGACAAGGCTACAAGATTAAAATTATCGAGATGTCCTCTACCCATAGATGATTTCATATGAACCCAATATCAGTTGAATTTGATAAGAAGGCGACAACATCTTTCCAAAGTATGGTGCTCCATTTTGAAATATATTGTTGACCTCATTAACCAACTAGACATCAGACACTTGAAAAAGGTGAAACCCTTGAATCTGTGCATGCTGCTTAATATTTGTGACACTCAAGGCATTACTGAAAATATCTTCAAAAACAATTAGAATCTCCCAAACAATTTTTGTTAATTTTTTGAGGAGGTAAGTCACCCTTGCACATTCTCTCTCTTGAACAGGGTGCAACACATTGATCAAGCGAAGGTTGAGCTGGTATTCGTGTAACATATTATCTCTCCAACCGATGAATTACTAAGTGCCTTTCTTGGATTTGGAGATAAAGAAAAAAAATCCACTGTCCCCAACTCCCATGAAAACTAGAGAAACTAAAGATATCTATCGTAGCTTCTTTGAGTGGAATATGGAAACTTAATGGAGAAAGGGTCCATGTTGCAATGGCATTAACTTCATTAATATCCACTTTACTTCCTGCAGAAAAGTAGAGTGTAACCCAAAAAAGAAGAAGAAAGAAATAAAGAAAAGAACGGACAGGGTTTCTCTATCTGGCTTTGGACCTTTAACAATGAGAAGCACTTTTGGGAAGCCATCCCACATGGTGTATGCTGCCCAACGGATTCAAAATCTACTTCCCAACATTTCTTTATTTTTTCCATTTCTTTTATATAACTTTCTGTGAGGCTGACATGGAAACTAGAGAACTTTGGCTCTAACTCTCTTAGTTTCTTGCTTTCTCCTCTAATTACCATCTCAGACAAACAGCCCCTAAATCAAAACCTCCCAAACATATACAAAAAATCCTAGGGATGAAGAAGAGTATCCAAAATTGTTTCTAGTGAAGCCATTTTAGCATAGTTGGGGAGTAGGAAGCATGAATACAGATATGCGACGCAGATACAATAGGAACAGATCCAGCACACGAATACAACATGACACGAAACAAGGTTAAATTTAAAGTAGAAAACAAGGATACGAAAACATGACTGCGCGTGTGCACGGGCATGTATGCATTCATCTATAAATAGTACAACAGATTAAAACACATAATGATTAAAACATGTTTAATTAGACGTAGAAAGAAAAAACAAAAATCTTATAATTTAAATCATAGCTTGTAATCACATAATTAAATAAAGATCTGAAGGTCCAACGCAATACCTCACCTAATGCAAGTCTAAGAAGCCCGGCACATGTTTCTGAGGTACATTGATTATGCTAACAACATAATATCCCTCATACGTCAAAGGGTGCGTTTTTATCCATGTTTAAGTAGCAACATGGTTGCACGGTGACGGTGTATGAAACATGACCATTAGAATCTTTTAAAAACACGACATGGTCGTGACAAGCAAATTTTCGTTTCTTGCAACCTGACATGCCTCTGAAGTGAGTGATACATGCCTGGCAGCATGTATTGGTGTTCAAGACATGGGAAAGGATGCAGTTTTTAAATGTCTGCTTCATATGTTGGGGATCTACAAGAAAGAAAATTTTCAAAGTATAAGTGGAAATGGGAAGTAGAGAAATCAGTATTAATCGTAAGATAACCAAACTAGAACTAGGGGTGTCAACTGGGCCGGACCGGCAATCCATAAAGCATGGCACGCGGTGGCATGGGGCCCGGGCCGGCCCCTTAACAACCGGCCAGACCCGAGGGCCGGTTCGGCTCTTCCACGGGACGGGCCGGAGTTCGCAATAGGCAGCCCACGACCCACCCGGGCCGAGCCTAGCCCGAGCTGGGCACATTCCGAGCTCGGGCGCAGCACGGACGGCCGTCCCAGCCTGGCTCAGACAAACCGCCCTAGGCTCTTTGAGCCATTGGGCAGGGGGCGCAAGCGGGCCAGCCCGCCCGCCTGCCCAACAGCTCAGAAGGCGCTAGGGGGGTTTGCAATGCAATTTTTTTTGCAACCCCCCCTCCCCCGCGCCTTCCTCAACAGCTATTTTAGTCATTAGGGGAATTTGTAATTTTTCTTGCAAATAACCCCCAACGGGTAGAATCTTAATTTATACTTCAATTTTTATTTATAATGATAAATTTAAAAAATAATTAAGTTATACCTCAATTGTATTTGTATCCATTTATTCAATTTATTGGATCATTAATTAAAAAAATTTATATTTGTCACAAATTGTAGCAATTTTGTCAAATTTTTATTTTTAAAATTTATTGTAAAGCATCAACTTTATAATTTTAAACTTAGGAATTTTTAATTTTTTAAGGATTTTATGATTTTTAAGAATTTTTTATAAATTTCTAAGTTTATTTTAGAAATCTTGGCCGGCACAATCCCAGCCTGGCCGTCGAGGGCCGGACCCGAGATCCCGAAATGGGACCACCAGGGCTGGGCCCCCTATTTTTTTGGCAGGCGGGGCGAGCTCGACCCGGCCCTTGGCCCGCCGAGCTCGTACACTACTCGTTGGACACCCCTAACTAGAACAGTCTTTGGATTAGTAAATGTAGTATAATTTTGTTTCATATGAAGAGGTTTGATATAATAGCATCAGAGAGATTAGAAGAGAAAGAGATGAGATCTTGGCCTCATGCTCTAGTCTATATATAATTAACAATGTGGATACATCATGAGTTAGTCTCATAAGCAATGTGGAACTAAATTAATACAGAATCTCTCTTAACACTCCCTCAAGCATAAGCATACATATCATACATGCTAAGCTTGTCACAAATAAATCTACCCATATTCTACCAAGTAGTTTGGTAAGAAGATCTGCTAACTGGTGTCCTGATGATACATGCTTCGCAGCAACAATCTTTTCCTCGAGCTTCTTACGAACTATATAACAATCAACATCAATGTATTTGGTTCTCTCTGGAACGCAAGATTTTCAACAATGTGTATTGTTGCATTGTTGTCACCATATAGTCTCATAGGATACTTTGAGGGAAAACCAATCTTTGTCAATAAATCTCTGAGCCAGACTAGCTCAAATGTCACATTTGTCATCGCCTTGTACTCTAACTTTATGTTGGACCGAAAGACCTCATTCTGCTTCTTACTTTATCATGACACAAGGTTTCCTCCAAGAAAGACACAATCATGTGATCGACCTCGTATCAAAATGGCACCCTATTCAGTCTGCATCTGAGAAGCCTACTACTCTTGTGTGTCCATGATCTGAATAAAAAAACTCTCCCCCAGGAGCTTTCCTCAGGCAACTCAAAATCCTCATTACCGCTCCCAAGTGGTAGTCCTTAGTGGTGACAAAAAATGGGCTCACTACACTGACTGCGAATGTGATGTCCGATCTTGTCACTGTCAGGTAGTTCAATCTCCCCACTAATTTCATGTATCTCCCAACATTCTCAAGAAGCTCCCTCTTATCTAATAGCAACTTTGCGTTCACGTCCATTAGAGAATCAATACTCCTGTACCCTAGCATCCCAGCCTCCGAAGGCAAGTCGAGTATATACTTCCTCCGTGACAGAAGAATGCCCTTCTTAGATCTGACCCCCTCAATGCCTAAGAAGTACTTCAAGAATCCAAAAATCTTGGGCTAAAAGTGCTTTTGCAAGTACCCCTTCAGGCTGTCGATCCCATTTGTATCATCTCTTGTGATTATATTATCATCTACATACACAAGCACAATCCTCTTCCTATCATGTATCTGTCAAAACACAAAGTGATCTTTCTGTGCGCAACAAAGACTAAACTCCTGAATCACTGATGCAAAGCACCCAAATCAACCGTTCAATGACTTCTTCAACCTGCAAATCTTCGCACACTCCCCCTAAGCAGCAAAGCCTGGTAGTTGCTTCATATAAACATCTTCATCAAGAATACCATTGAGAAAGACATTCTTGATGTCCAACTGATGAAGTCGCCAGTGGTATGTTGCTGCTAATGACACAAAGACCCGCACAGATATCATCTTCACGACTGGGGAGAAGGTATCCACATAATCCAGTCCATTCGCTTGTAAATATCCTTTGGCAGCTAATCTTACCTTTAAACGAGCTAAAGACCCATCTGGGTTTAACTTGACATTGTAAACTCACTTGCACCCAACGGCTTTCTTTCCTAGTGAAAGTGTGATCAACTCATAAGTCCCATTCTACTCTAAGGTCGTCATCTTCTCCTGCATCGCCTGAGTTTGACCTGAAAGAAAATGTTCCTGACAGTGCTCCTGATACATTCTTGGAAACCGAGCATGACTTCAAAGAAGAATAAATGAACGAAAAGAGAATAAATGAGAATAAAAATAAAATTGAAAAGAGGATGTTGAGTACAATTACGTTTGTCTTTTCAAAATACAATGAGAAGATCATCAGTAGTAGAAGTATCAGATAATTGATAATTGTGCAGTGACAGTCTCACTTGATTCTTACGCATGACTTGGTATGAAAATTGTGCAGTGACAGTCTCACTTGATTCTTACGCAGGACTTGGTACTGACTAGTGGCGCTAGCACATGAGCAAAAGATGTTCATCGTCTATATCTGAATCAGATCCTGAAACTGAAGTAGATATTTACCGGTCACATTTTCAGATGTTAACTCACCACTATTCAGTAATATCTCCTGATAGAACAGGTAATCATAGCCATCCTCTGCCGCAGAAGGAAATTTTAAAATCTCAAGTTTAGACTCAAAAATATTATATCTACAAACAAGATATATCGGCTTATAGATAGACAAAAACATTTGTAATATTTCTGAGTTCTAGAATAGTCAAGAAAAATTTCTTTAAGAGAGACCTAGAATTAAGTTTTATCTTATGAGAACTATGATTATGAACAAAATAGAGATAATCAAAGATCTTTAGAGGCAAAGAGAACAAATCAATATCAGGATACATGATGGAATATGAGATTTTATTTTGCAATACAGAGGATGACATTCGATTTATCAAGTAACAAGCAGTCAAAATAGCCTCACCCTAAAAAAATTTGGAACCTGTCTATGAAATAACACCGTCTTAACAATGTCAAGAAGGTGTCTATTCTTACGTTCAGCTACACCATTCTGCTAAAGAGTGTAAACACAAGAGGATAGATGCAAGATTCCATTTTTGTTTCAAAAACTGACTAAAATTATTATTCAGATATTCTTTCGCATTATCAAATCTCAAAATTCTAATATTAGAATTAAACTGATTCTTTATTTCTGAATAGAAAAGTTTAAATGTGAAAAACACATCAGAACGAGATTTTAACAGATACATCCATGCGACTCGAGAGTAATCATCCACAAAGGTGACAAAATACCTAAACTCAATTTTTATGTTACTGAACATGGACTCCATATATTCAAATGAACTAAATCAAATGGCTTATCAACTCTTTTATTAACCCAACTAGGATAAGACACACAATGGTGTTTTTCTAGCTGATAAGACTAATACTTTAAAAATGAAACCTAATCTAAAAAGAGAACAATAAGTTTTAGTATAGGTAGAGAAGGGTGATCTAACTGACAATGGTAGTCAAATGTTGATGAAATGCTGATGTAGTCCACTTGATCATATGCCAACTCTACCTCATACAGTCTGTTCCGCTCATGTCATGTGCCAATCGTTTTCCTCGTCCTAAGCTCCTAAAATACACAATGCGTCGAAAAAATGTCCCTATACAATTTAAAATCTTGGTAATCTTACTTACTGATACTAAGCTGAAAGGAAAATAAGGTAAATAGAAAACAAATGATTAAAAAAAGTAGGGTGGTAGTGACAGTGCCACCCTGAATGAATGTGTGGGAGCCATCTGCTAATACTACAAAATTAGAGAGGAGTAAAAGAGGGCATAATACCTTAATTCTCAGTCATGTGATCAGTCATTTCTGAATATATAACTCAAGTATGTGATATAGACGATGTAAGACGAGATATAAGAGTACTTATTTGAGCTAGAGTATAGAGAGAGAAAATTGAGCTTGTGTGTTCGATTGTTGTTGGAATATTTAAAACTACTCAAACTGATATCGCAATTGCTCGTCATCTAAAAAAGTGATAGAGATATGTGCATCTCTCATTTGTTTCCCCTTCAGAAGGGGGCACTTATACTTCGTATGGCCTGGCTCTTTGTAGTAACAAGGGATCATAGAGCCATCTCCTCGTCCTCGAGAATCTCCTTGCCCGCCCTTGGTACCACTGCGGCTACCACAACATCCATCAGTGTAACCCCCTCACCCCTCCATGTCAGCACAGCATCCTCCGTGGCTACCAGTGTGGCCTCCTCGTCCCTCAATCTGCCTCCTCTGAGCTGCTAGGACAGATCGATCTGAGGTTATTATAATAGTGTCAGGTAAAATTACAGAAATGGCATTCTTCAGAAAGTGATGTCTCTGGTAGAGAGCTCACAACAGAGTTTTCGCATAATTTGGGCCTGACTGAAGAATAAATAGAGTCGAGGGTATCTAAGTAGGTCAATAGCATCAATCAGTTCCACTAGTTCAGCATCTGCTTCACCTTAAACGTGATCGGAAATATGTGACGAAGCTCCTCTATTAGGCGATTAAACTCACAATAATGAACATCCATGGGCTTGTCGTTCTGCTTCTTCTAAAATAACTACTGGATAACGTCATAAGCTCGTTGATATTGTTGCTTCCTCCGTAGAGTTCACACAGAAAACACCATAATTACTTCACTGTCACGCAATAAAGACAAAATGCTAAATCTTAGGCTCCATCATTGTCAGTATCTGATATAGTAGGTAATTGTACTTCAGCGTCTAAGCATCTGTCACTGGAGTAGGAGGGTTCACCAACAAATGAATAACTTTCTCATGACCAGCCACATAAATCTCAATTACCCGCTTTCACTGCAGGTAATTATTCCTATCAAGCTTTCGGTCTGTAATCCTGCCAGAAACTATCTCAGAAATTCTCGTCTGTGCCGTCGTCTTAACAAAAAAAGGAAAGTGTGCAAATTAGCTTGCGCCGGTTGCGAGCGTGAGGAATCTGGGCTTGTACAAATGCACAACAGAAGGCTGGTGCGCGGGCATGCCTCGGCATGGTTCGTCGTCGGCCTAGGCGTGGCCTGAGCACGGCTAGTGAAGGCGACAGTCTTGGTGATAAGATTAGGGTTAGAATTTTGGGATTATGGAGATTTTTGAGTGGCTCTGATACCATATTATAATAGCATCAGAGATTGAGCGAGAAAGAGTTGAGATCTTGACCTCATACTCTAGGTTACATATAATAAACAAGGTGGATACATCAAGAGTTAGTCTCATAGGCAATGTGGGACTAAACTAATACAAAGTCTCTCTCAACAAGGGTAAAGTAGCTATTTTAGCTAGACAACTTGATAATGCTTCAAGAACGAGAACCGTCGGGCAAAAATGTGAATCATTATATCTATTTTTCGGGGTTTTCAGTGATCCGAGGTTGATTAGGGTTATTGAGTTGATTATGACAACTAATGAATGACTTAAAATGACACTTATTTGAATTGAAAGTGCAAAACAAACTGCGTAATTGAAAAGGAGAATTTTACATTGGTCAATCTATTAGCACATAACTTCGTAAAAAGTTGCACGGTATTATAAACTGAACTTTGAGGATATTTGTTTCAGATAGTGGAACTCTGGACACTATCTAATAAAGATGCTCCACAGTTTTCATGGATCATACTACAACATCTTTCACATATTTAGGAAGGAGTGTTTCCATAGTCCTGCTGTGAGATGGTAATTTGAATATGGGAAACAAATGAAATAAAACTAAATGTTGAGATAGAGGACAAAGCCTCAGATAGCCCGAGGCTACTTATGATACAACTATATAGAACATTTCCAGTAATAGGGTAACACAAGAACCCATACCTCAAACCAGAAACAGAATGTCTTTGTCTTAGCTGACCCAATTCTCTTGCTGCCAATGAAGGTGGTCTCTCATCCTCAACAGGTCCTCCATTTCTTAAGAATCTACCTCTGAGAAATGACTGCAAGATGATCTTTTATCAGATTTTGACACAATAATTGTAAAAAGAATACCTAGAATGATCCTAGGAAAAAGGCAACATTGTGCAACAGTGGGCATGGGATTGGAGGTGTGATGGGAAAAGAATATAGGAATAGAACTCATTATATCTAATAAAATGTTATTCTTGTTAGCATTTTACAACATCAATAATACTAACAAACATAATATTGACCCATTTCAATACATCTCGCTAGCATGCAGTAGAACAGTGAGGATTATGTCAAAGGTTCACAATGGTAATTGCCTCCATCCATCAGAATATTATTATATCCTGTGATGTTTACAGTTAAATCGGTGAAAGTCCAAATAGGAAACATTACAAGCGTGCACATTGACATACACAAAGACCCGTGGAAGTACATGTTACATAGTAGTCAAACTGGAAATCAATAGTTAGACTAAAATGATACAAATGTCTAATCTAGAAGAAAAATCCATCAAAAAGCAACAAAAATAATTTCATTTCTCCCAAAACACGCTACAGCTTAAATACAACCAGGTTGAAAGTGAGGTCCTGGATGTTCTTTGAGTAAAGAGTCCCAAAGGAATAGACAGACTGTTCAATTACTTTCAGATATTTAGTTATGTTGTTTTAAATGTAATCAGGTTTCTTGCTTGCAAAAATATCAAATTACTTGAAGCATTTAAGACAGTTAACTCTAACAGAAAAAAGACGGCAAGATATCCTACTAACAGTATCCAAGCAGTATGCTAATGCCTGAAGCAATACAAAATGCGCATCACAAAACACTTCCTCGGTCAACATTACACATCACATAAGAGCTCAGAGCAATCCATCCAACAGGATAATTCAAAGCCCACAGACAAATCATTTCAAGGAGCCCAAATGCAAATTCTCACGTCTATTTAACATGAGATTATTCACTAACCACAAAGATTCAACATAAAGTAACTTCAATACGTATATATACAAGCGAATTGAACATTGCAATTCTTTACCTGAATCCTATTCCGATGAGCGAAATCAGAGACAACCCGGTGCTCTGACAAGCCCTGCAGCTCCCTCTGCCTCTCCCTCGCGATCCTCATTATCAAATCCAACCGCGCCTGCCGCCCTCTCACCCTCAACAAATCCCTCCTCATACTCTCCTGTTGCTGTTGCTGCTGTCCCTCTTCGTTTCTTCTCCCAGCATTTCTAACATCTCTCTGCTGCTGGCTCGCCATCTGCACCCATTCCCTCACCAACCTCACCCTCTCCCTCTCTGTCTCCCCAAGCCACTCCGCCCTTGGGCTCTGGCTCTCTCTCCTCTCCAACCTCCTAGAACCTTCAGTCATCCCCCTCACGATCTGCCTCACTCTCTCCCTCTCACCTTCGGTAACCTCCGGCGAATTCTCCCTGCTCGAATTCCTATCCTCATCATCGCTCTCCAATCCAATCGCATTGCGGTTCCGATTCCGCTCCAGCTCCCGCCACCTCTCGAGCACCGACGACGCCCGGAGGGGCGCAGGCCGCTCCACCGGGGATTCATCAGACCGGCGTGACTCCCGCAAAAACGAGGAATCGAGCATCGAGACGGTGTGGAGCCCCGCAAGGGCCATGAGCTCGGACTCGCGGTTCGTCCGCTCGATCGTGGTGATCATCTCCTCAGCCTGGCGGGTGATCCAGCGGCTGAGGATCCGCGAGTGGCGCTGGACGGCTGCGGAGGACTCGGCGAGATCGTCACCCTCGAAGTCCGACCGTCGGCGGCGTCGGTCTGAGGACTCGTCGGAACCGCCGCCTCCCCCGGCGGTGGATGTCATGCATCCATGGACGAGATCCTCGAAGCCCCGCCGGAACTCAAAATCAGCGGTTTGGTCATGCTTCTGCCTGAAATCGGCCATCTTTGTGAGCCTAATCTGCTGCCGCTATTGCATCGTTAATGGAAACCCTAGAAATTTTGAAGGAAGAGGAGGTGAGAATCGGGCGAATTTATAGAGAGAGAAAATGGGTCGCGTTTCTATAGAGAGAAATAGGAATGCGGATTTCGATGGATGATTGTTTTTTTTTTTTTTTTTTTTTTTTTTTTTTTTTGGTGTGGGGTGGGGGAGAAGGGGAAGAAAGAGAAGCGGCTATTTACGAAAATGGGAGGGAATTTATTTCTTTATTTTATTTATTTGATGATAGAAAATGATGGTGGGAAATTTTGGAGCAAATATAATAATAATACAAGATAATTCGGGAGATGTCCACGTCATAATTCTGAAGGGCGCGGGAAAAGCGGATACGTGTCTCGTTCTCCCGGCTTCTTTTCGCTTGCCTCAAGAACCGGGAGAAACGAATAAAATTCAGGGACGCGACGGGGACCCACGCCAAAAGTGGGATCCACATACAATGCTGGGTGGTTTTGTAGGTGAGATCATCTGGCGTGGCAAAAGATATTTTATGATTGAATACCTAATAAGGTAATTAACAACTAACTAACATAGATTAACTGCATAATTAAGCCTAGCAAAGTGGTAAGAAAATGTGATGGATCCTTAGGAGAGAATAGGAGAAAACAATTTCTCTGGATTTTAAAATTCGCCCAGAACCAATAGCATGGTCTTTTGACCTTAATTGCTCAAGATGGATTTCTGCTACTTGGGATAGGTCTATAAAATGCCTATGGTTTTGGGTTGAGACAAGACATAAAATCAGGCAGCAGGGTTGGTGGGAGGATTAGTAATTGATGGCCCACAAATGAGGAGAATGTGGGTGGATGTTTGCTCTCTTACTCTAACGCCAAAGTCTTTAGTTAGGTTAGCTTAGCGGCATCAGTTGATGTGGTAGTTTAGCCCTTAAAAGATGTGTGTTTCTTAATGTTTTAGCTAATAGAGGGGGGAAATAATTAAAGAGCTCTTTTGTGACTTCTTTTTTTGCCAAGTGAAGTGAATTAATTTAGAGAGAATCCAAACCTCGCAATATTTTCAATTCTTACTCTAATTTAGAACTCTGTTTGGTGCTACAACTGCTTTAAAAGGAAAATTTTTCTTCGACTATTAAGAGCACTTCCACTGCTGTGGTTTGGGGCCTGCTATTGATAAGAGTGCTTTTGCAACAAAAAAAAAAAAAAACAGATGGAGGTCACCCACCAACCTATACACACACCCATCACTAATTATCCAAACTCGCCAGCGAGAGGAAGCGGTGTTACCAATAAGCTAACCCACTGGTTTTGCTTATCAAAAACTATTTGAGTAAATACACCACCTATCCATGAGCATGGTAGGTCCGTTCAATAAATATAATTGTCGTTGTTGTTGTTGTTTTTTTAATTTGGAGATAATTGAATTAATAATTGTCGTTACAGACAAATAGCGGGTGCATTCATTGACATAGCTGAGATCTGTGACTTTCAATGGAGTACAAAGCTTGCAGTTGTATTAAAGCGTGATTTAGAGACAATTAATTGTCAAAAAATAGACTTGTTATTTTATGGGAAAGCTTAATTAGTTTTTTCGGTTGAATTTCTTATACCCATTCAACTTTCATAGTTTCCCATAAAACCTCCTTTAAACTAAAAAGTTTCCGAAAACTACCCCAAATATATTAATTTTGATACTCAATTAAAAGTTCAGGGTGGTTTTTAACCATTGAAGTTAAAGGGTATTAAAAAAATTAGCCTTAATTAAGTTTCTATATAAGTCTGGAAAGAATCAAGTTCTCCAGTACTGCATCTATTATCTATATCTAC
>JAVJIF010017391.1:0-27531 GCA_038442645.1 Agave tequilana
GCGGAGCACAAGTTTAGCTTATGCTCACGTGCGGTGAATGGAGCTTGATGTGTGGGGTGGGGCACACAGTGAGGTGTTTTCGAAAGTGACGCGTGGGATGGTGATGTGTGTGGGGGCGACAGCAGGCAGTATCATGGAATTTGAGCTGGTTCAGCGCTTCAGGCTTCAGATCAACGAAATTATGCTTATGTGCTTGGTCCAGGGTTGCCAACCCCAGACTGGCAACCCCGAACCAAGAGTAAAGATCAAATTAAAGCTTTATTCTTGGTCTGGGGTTAGCAACTCCGAACCAAAAAAAAAAGCTAAAAATAAATAAATATTTGGTCCGGGATTGCCAGCCCCAGACTAAAAAAAAATGCACCCATCCATCGGCAGAGGCCGCCACGCTGGCGGGGAGAAATGACCACCTTCGATGTGGTGCCTATGTGCCATGTCAGAGGTAGGTTTTTGAAAATATTTTTGGAGGTTGGTCTTTTGAATTAATTTTAAAAAGTGTATTTACTTAAAAAAATTACCCTATTGTTTTTGGTGTTTTTTAACGTCTTTTTGTATATTACCTACGATTATTGTATTTACTATTGAAATGTTGGAGAATTTATCGTACTTGCAAACAGAAGGAATCCAGCACAGGCAAAAGAAAGGCAACGCCGGTGGTCAGTCAACCCTCAAAGAGTTGATCAATTAGTTAGTGGACCCTTCTTTCTATAGCCGAAGGCTTGAATTGTGGTGATTCTAATTTTATTGATTTGTAATGTTTTCAGGCCAATTATACAAGAACCATGACCTGTTTTTGTAAGTAATATTTCTCATCCATTAACCCCCCCCCCCCCAAAAAAAAAACCAAAAAAACGAGAGGAAAAAAGAAAGGAGACGAACACAAGAAATGGAGTAGTTGTGCAATTTGTATCTGACAGCTCTTACTTCTTGAGTATTGTAGATTCAGAGGAGTCAGAACTTTAGGATCAACTTTTGTGGCTTCGTACAAAATCTTTGAACAAGAGCAAACGAGTACTATTAGAACTGTCATTCACCGATATCTAAAGTTCTCAACACGTCTGAAAAACGAGATCACAAGATTACAGTCCCACATCATGACCATTTCAATGATGAAAGATCGTCAGCACGACTTACACATTCTTTCTTGATTTACTTCATCCACATACCCCAATGAGGGAGTCTTTTTCAAGAATTGCGAAGGAGATAATAAAATGGATCAACAGCTCTTCACTCTGGCCACCACAATTCATATTGTGACAATAAAACCACACAAACAATTTATACAGTTGTGTTGTAAACACATTTATCAGGACAATTATATGCATGTAGATAGGACACCAAGATTTGATGTCTTGCACTTTTGTATAAAGGAAACAAGGTTAAAGGTTTGATCTTCACCTAGAAGAAGTATGTTGTGAAGGTATACATAGATTTTCCAAGATGAAATTGTTAACAACCATTAAAAAAAGGAGAAGGCATCTCTAAAAGTAATTAAAGTAATTAATCATTGTGATAGTGAGATTGAAAATGATGTTCATGTAAATCAAAGCAGGATATTAAAGTGAAGAAATGCTTCCAGAGTACTATTTGTTCATATGCTACCCAAGAAGTTGGAGGAAGTTTCTATAAAACATTTATGTTAAAGGTCAAAATGCTAGGCAATTAAGGAAAACATGTCCAGAAACTGAGCGCAGCAAAATGATAATATTAGGATACAAGAGGGACAGTGTGTTAAAAGATAACATAGGGAATGAGTACATTCATAAGAAAATGGAGGTAGCTTCAGTGGAGGATAACAAACGAGAGAAATGCTGAGATGATTTTCAGCATGCACAATGATACCAACGATTAAATCCAGAGAGTGTAAGGATATTTATTGGAGCAGCTAGGGTTAGATGTAGACCAAAATGAAAGTGGACTTGAGGAAGTAAAGAAGAATGTGATAGCACTTGACAAAGGAGATGATTCTTAATGTAACTGAATTGAGAAAGAATTCATGTAGTCAAACCAAATTTTGGGGTGTAAAGTGATGATGGTCATGAATAATAGATAACTTTATAATGCTAATTTCAGAGCAAGTCCCCCTTTTACTCTAATGTGGTCTACCTGGAATTGAGGTCACGTCTCTGCGCATCAACATGCAAGTTAACTTCTTGACCCTCTCTGAGACTAGGTTCCGATCCATCTTGGGAATTCTCAAAAAGACCATGATGAAGAACCTATCAAATTGAAAAAAATATTGCTTAATGGGTAAACTATAATTGAAATGTGAGATTCTACTAATTGAATGGAAACAGCAGAAACAGCCACCATAATTAGGTAAAAGAACAAGTACATGCTAGGAACTTGTAGATACTTGCTCTGGGTGTGAACGTATCATCTAAATAAGTAAATAGTAGGAATAATCAAGGGGAATATATTTCCTCAGAGGACTACATAAGCAGATAAAATAATAAAGTTCTCTACTTCTTGAAGCCACAAAATTGCCACATTGTGGCTAATTAATGTATCAAGAAGGTATCTCAACCGTGATAACTATGATTATCGATATTTCTTGTCCTCCCATCGTTGATGAAATTCATAACAGCATGCTGGAAAAACTTTATTGTAAACCACAGAAATTTTCAATGAGAAAGCAACAAAGCTGGTCTGTTAGATATTTCCAATTTGGAGTCACAAAACTCTAACCTGAATCTAGAAAGAAACTCATACAGCCAATCCACTATAATGATGCATCTACAAAGAAAAGTTGAATTGTTAAATGGGAGTATAAACAAGTAGTTGCCACTGATCTCAAGAAATGTCACTAATAATGGTGTTGGTGTTTGACATGGCATTCAACTAAGGTTGTTTAAGTTTGACAGTTAATCAGTGATCCAGCTGGTTCAGCTCCTAAGATCCACCAATTTTTTCCTTTTTATTTTTAAATTTTTCATAATTCATCACATCGTGATCTTCTTATCGCTGAAACTATGGATGATTGAGTGACAACATAAGATTACTAAATCCTTTACAAAGACTGAATTCACAATAAGTTTATGTGTTACCAGATCATTTCATTTTACAAAATTTAGCGCCATCAGAAACATGAACACAACACATACACTCGGACACTCAGAAATGGCTCGTGTTAAAGAAAAAGGCTTTAACCATTAATTGAGTTAAAGACTTCTCAGTTTAGAGTTGCTTCCCATAGTGATTGGGGACCCGTTTTTATGGGAAAAAGGCTTTGATGAATGATCATGAGGACAGGACTCATACTAGTGTAAAGGCAAATTTTAAGCCTTAATTGAGTTCAACATTCAGAATACTAGCACACAGCTTAAACAATTAAAAAAATATAAGGCAAAAGAAAAGGCTTTTGTTTTGCTCACCAATCCGTCCTTCAATCTGACATCCTCTACAATGAACTTGAAATCGGAGCTAGGGTTTGAGATGAAGCCGGTGTCAGCAGGCTGCCCGCCGCCTTGAGGATGGAAGATGGTGGAATCTAGGATCAGGGCACGGCGTCCGTCCTCCGCCTTCAAGTTTCAAGATTAGGGTTTTGATCGGGAGCAAAAACAACAAGTAGGGTTTTACGAGGGTTTTTGAAAGAGAGATGATGATGATGAACTGACCTGATGAAGAGAGAGAAAGATAGAATTGGATTGTAAAGTCCACATGTCATCGAAATAGGCGAGCTTCGTCGGGCTCAGTTCCGTCGCCATTGCAGTTGAGCTCGCCAGCACAAGCTCTTGGACTTTCAGTCCGTTACAACAGCAGGCGGCCGTTGAAAATTTTGGTTTGGGGAAAGTTTCATAACACCAACCCCCCAATTAAAACTGTCCGAAGGCCCCGTGACTCCTTCACAAATTTGGTCCGTCTGTCCATCTCCCCCCCTCTCTCTCTCTACCTCTCCCTAACCTCTTCTTCCTCCCCTCTCTCTAGCTCTCCGCCTCTACCCCCTCCCCTCTTTCCCCTCCTTTCTCTCTAGCTCTCCCCCTCTCCCTATCTCTAGTTCTCATTTCCCACCTCTCCCGTCTCTCCTCTCCCCCCTTTCTCTATCTCTAGTTCTCATTTCCCTTTTCCCCTCCCATTTCCCTCTCCTCTCTCTCCTATTATTGTTGTCGCCTTTGGTCTATTTCTCACTGTCCGACAGCGGTATACTAGTATTCAAAACCAATCGAAAGAAGATTTTCTCTCGTAATTCCTAAAAAATTATGTTCATTCGTCTGTTCGTCCATATGCCTGTCTGTCTGTCTCCCCTCTCTCTCCGCCTCTTCCCCCTTCCTTCTCTGGCTCTTTGACTCTCCCATCTTCCCCTCTCCCTGCTCCGCCTCCCTTCTTTTACTCTCCCCTTTCCCTCTCTCCCTCTCTCTAGTTCTCCCCTCCCTCTCCCCGCTCTCTCACTCTCCTCCCTCCCCTCTCCGCCCTCCTCTCTCACGCTCACCGGCGCGGCCGTCGCTGGTCAATTTCCTACTGCCTGGCGGAGGTATGCTAGTATATACTGAATCACCTACATTTCTTGAACATTTCAAGGTAACATATGTGGACATATTCTATCACTGTGTGACTATTTTAATACTTTATGGTAATGATAGATGTCTCTAGTAGATGGTCACGTTTATCTATTATTTACTCGAAATGTGGCATTTGCGAGATTTCTTATTCAAATAATTAAATTACGAGCACAACTTTCTAATTATACAATCAAGAAAGTTGACTTGATAATGCTGGTGAGTTTACGTCTTAAGTTTCAATAATTATTATATGTCAATTGGGATAACTGTTGAGCATCATGTTACCCATGTACATACACAAAATGGTTTAGTTAAATCACTAATTAAGCACTTTCAGCTTATTACTAGACTATTAATAATGAGACAAAACTTTTTGTTTTTGTATGGGGTCATGTAATTTTACATGTTACAACATTAATTCGCATCAGATCAAGTGCATATCATAGATACTCTCTATTACAACTGGCATTTGGTAAAAAACTAAATATTTACCATTTAAGAATTTTTTTATTTTGTAGTATATGTACCAATTACTCCACCACAATGCACAAAGATGGGTACTCAAAGAAGACTGTGAATATATGTCGCATATGAATCTCCTTCTATCATAAGGTATCTTGAATATCCAATTTATGATATTTTTACGGCCTGTTTTGCCGATTATTATTTTAATGAGGCAATTTTCTCAGCATTATGGGGAGAAAAGAAATAACTGAAAAAGAAGATTACATAGAGTGAATCATCTTTATTGCATCTTGATCTTCATTCAAAACAATGTGAGATAGAAGTACAAAAGATTATGCATTTACGAGAAAGAGCAAATCAATTACTGGATGCATTCACTGATACAAAGAATGACTAAAGCACACATACCAGTTGCAAATGCTCCTACTCGAGTTGAAATTTCAAAAGGATAATTCGAAAATGAAGTCACTAACGAGTCTAAGATACGCCTGAACTGTGTTAGACCAATCGGTTCCAAAGATAAAAATTTTCGAAAAAGAAAGAGAGTAGATAAGCACGATGACCCCAATATGAAAGAATGTGTTCCAAAGAAAAGAAATACAAATTAAGACAAATCAAGAGATAGAAAACCCTAAAAGTATGAAAAATCATGAGACCTCAATTGATTATATTAATACAAGAGAATTATGGAATCGAAGTGAGATGAAAAATATTGAAGAAATATTTTCCTATTCCATAGCATGTGATATTGTTAACGGAAGTGAGGATCATGAACCAAAATCTGTCGTTGAATGTCAAAATAAACGCGATTGGATTAAATAAAAAGACGATATACATGCTGAATTGAATTCACTCAATAAACGCAAAATATTTGGACTTATTGTCCTCATGCCGGAAGACGTGAGACCCGTGGGATATAAATGATTTTTTATGCAAAAACACAATGAGAAAAATGAGATTTTGAGGTACAAATCTCGACTTGTTGTATAAGATTTTTCACAAAGGCCTGAAAATTGATAGTGAACAAACATATTCTTCAGTAATGAATGCAATTATGTTTAATATTTAATCATTCTAGCAGTTTTTAAAAATTTAAAAATGCGTCTTATGGATGTTGTTGCAGCTTCATGTACGGATCACTTAATAGTGATATTATATGAAAATCTCTGAAAGACTTAAGAAGCATGAAGCATCAAGATCAAAATCGAAAGAGTTATATTCAATAAAATTACAAAGATCGTTATATTAGTTAAAACAATCAAGACGCATGTGGTATAACCGCTTAAGCGAGTATTTTTAAAGAAAGAATATGTGAACAATTCTATATGCCTATGTGTTTTTATTAAGAAAATAACATTCAAATTTATTATTATTGCTGTCTAAATTTATGATTTAAACATCATTGGGACCTATAAAAAAATTCTAGAAGTAATGATGTACTTAAAGGAGGAACTTGAAATGAAAGATCTTAGGCAAACGAAATATTATGTTGGTTTATAGATTGAGCACCTTAAAATGGAATATTTTTTTCATCAATCAAACAATACTGAAAATGTTTTAAAACGATTTAAAATAGATAAGGCGAATCTTTTAAGTACCATAATGGTTATTAAATCATTGAATGTGAGAAAAGATTTATTTCGCTCTTGCAAAGATAATGAAGAGGTTTTTAGTTCTAAAGTATTATACCTAAGTGCAATTAGAGCTCTTATGTATCTTGCTAATTGTACGCAATCAGATATAACATTTTTTTACTAATCTATTAGTAAGATTTATCTCATCTCCTACACAGAGACATTGGAACAGAATTAAACATGTATTTCATTATCTTCGAGGAACAAATGATTTGAGTTTATTTTATCCCAAAGGATCAAAATAAGGAATGCTGGCTATGCATATGCAGGTTACCTGTTAGATCCACATAAAGATGGATCTCAAATAGGATATGTGTTCACATGTGAAGGTACAATGATATCTTGTCATTCATAAAAGTAGACACTTGTTGCTACTTCTTCTAATCATGCTGAAGTCATTACACTCCATGAAGCAAGTCGAGAATGTGTATGGCTGAGCTCTATAACTCATCACATCCAAGCAATTTGTGGGTTACCAATCGATAAAGATCCAACAATACTGTATAAAGACAATGATACATACGACACTCAAATGAAGAAAAGATACATCAAAAGCGACCGAATCAAACACATACTCTAAAGTTCTTCTCATTCAACTAAAATCTTGAAAAGAATAAGGAAATTAGTATTAAATATATTCAATCAAGTGATAATACGACAGATCTCTTCACAAAGACACTTCCCACTATAACTTTTAGAAAGCTTGTTCATGATATCGGGATGTGTCATCTACGAGATTTATGAAGAAGAACTATTCATGCCAACTTAAGGATAAGCTTACTATAAGGTGCAGGAATCGATCTAACAACTAATCAATATCACCGATCTAATTGGCCAGGTCGGTGAATATCGGGTGGGAGGTTTTCCGTTCAGTAGAACGTTTCTTAATTATAGAATCATGTTTCAATTACCTTCCTTGGTTAAACACTAATTAGGCTAGTATTAGTCAGTCTCAATATACAGTAATATTTATGAGCATAAATATTTCAGTATAACCCCTGTATAAAGAATGTTAGTTCACTTATACAACAATTGGAGTGAGGCACACATGTAGCGAATCTCCTTAAGACAATTACGTCCCCCGCTTCGGTGCTAACAGGTTACTGGACGCTGGTCTCTCAAGATACAACACTCCTTCACGGTATTTAGATAGCCTACCAAATCACCGTACAGTCGAACCGTAGTTAATCAGTACCTTCACAGGATTTCAATGCAAGAGGACGGAGACAAATTTTAAGGAGAATATTTGCCTTAACTTTTGAGGATTATCCACTGTAGCGAAAAGATGGAGAGAAGAATTAAAGTCACAGAGATTCAGACAACAATTCTATTTAAGAATATGTTAAATTTTCTAAGTCTAATCTGATCTTCAGTCTAACTCTTTCCGACATGCTTCAGTGTGAAAGGAGGGAGAGAAGAATTGCGTTTTCGCTGTGTCTAGAATCAAAGAAAGAAGCGCTATTTATAGCGCTCCTAGGAGTCTGTTGGAGGGCAGAGTCGTTCAAGAACAGTTGCGACGGTTCCTGTCTGAACTGTTGCAACTGTTCCAGACAAGAACTGCTGCAGTGGTTCATTCCAATCGCTGCGCTGGCCGGGTTGGATTCGAGCCCGAACCCAAATCCACGCACCGGCGTAGGCCCCGGCGCCGGGCCGGCGGGCGGCGATGCGCGCGGGCATGGTTTCCCCCCAATCGCGTGCGAAAACTCCAAGTACTCAAAAGGCACGCCCTTTGTTCCTATTTTCTTATATTTATACACTTCAATTGTCCATCCCATATCCAATGTGAGATTAAATGCTTTTAGTTATCTTTAGTTCCCTTTAGCTTTGAATTAGACAAACTTTAGACTTGAATATCTTATTCATTCTAAAACAGAATTAAACATGTAAATATACCATGTTCACCCTAATGGAAAGAGAACACACTCCAGCCATTATCCGGTTGATTCTATCAACGGATCTCGCCTTAATTCAGCTCAAAAATTCATGTTTTAATTCTTTATTTTCCCAACAATTACGTGGCTGTACTCTTTTTTTTTACTATGATTTTGTCCCATTGAGTTTTCCTGATAAGGTTTTAACGAGTCAACATATAACTTGTATGGATGGTGTACTTTTTGTTCTTTCGCTATGGTTTTATCTCGGTGGGTTTTTCTAGCAAGATTTTACCGAGACATCATGAATGGTGGATATCAAAGGGATAGTATTATAAAGGTGACTATCCACCTCCTTCAAAGCACCAACCACCTCCATCACCTCCAACCACCAATCACTTCCATCACATCCATATAAATGTGGTTACTATGCAAATAGTGATTGTACAGTAACCCAATATTTTACTATAAATAGGTCATTCATGTATTCCTCTTCTACACTTGAAAAATACAAGAAGTCTCTCTCTCTCTCTCTCTATCTCTCTGTCTCTCTCAAGAATCTCTTTCTCAGCTTTGTATTTCTCAGTTATAACACCCGTCATGTTCTTTTCTTCTTCTTCTTTTTTTTCCTTTTTTTAAAATCATATAAACTTTATCTTTTTAGTGTTATTTTAGCAGGCAAGAACCAATTTCAAATCCTCCATATTGCAGATGTTGTTACATGAAATAATAAAGGTACTATTTTATATTACAAGAAAGTGACATTTTTTTTTTATTGTTTTGTGTGAATTTGTATTTCATCCAGCATATTGTTTGTACTATTTATATTTACTATTGAAATACTAGAAAAATTTATCACCTTCGCCATTGTCAGGAATTTCAACACAAGCAATAGAATGCCAGCGTTCATCAGGAGGATAACCAGCTTCAAAGATTTGATCGATCATGATTGATGTGCGATGTATTTATACATCTGCAGATAACTTTGAACCACAGCACAACTATATCAGAATGAACAACAAACCAAAACTAGAACCATATTTTCATAACTATAGACTCATAAAATTGTAAAATAGAAATACTTGTGAGTAATCAATAATCAAAATGATTGTTATTTCTTTGCACTTCCTAAAGTTTCAACTCTTTTACTCACTAATAAGGTACACAAAGCTAGAGCCGCGCTAAACTCTATCAGTACCTTGAGGCGAGTTCACAAGCATAAAGACTAATTTGCCTTCTAAAACAAGTGCAAATACTGCTACTGTTTACATTGCGGGTCTGTTTGGTTGTCGTAATTGGCCGTAATTCGTAAGTTGTAATTGGTAAAGTCTTTTACATTTGTAAATGAGTTACATGCATGTAAGTTTTATGGTGTTTGGTTGGTAATATAAATTGTAAGTGGAAAAGTGTATTGTGCTTTACGGTGTTTGGTTGTCGTAATGTGTAAGTCGTAAGTGAAAAGTTGATCACAAAATTAACTATTTGGTGATTTAAAAAGTTTTAATATTGCAAATAAATATTAAAGTGCTAAATATTAAAAATTTTAATATTAACATAAAAAAATAATACAATTTTGCATGATCACATTAACTATAACTGGGCTGTAAGTGAGTGGTAATTGGGTTGCAAGTGAGGGGTAATTGGGTTGTGTAAGTCTTTTACGAATTACGGTCCAAACAAACGCCGTACTTGTAACTAGGTTGTAAGTCATTTACGAATTACGGACTTTTAGCGAAACAAACGGCCCCGTACATATCACAAGCAGCTTCATTCTATATCCTTGAAACTGTAATATATTTTTGTTTTACATAATCACATAGAGAGAAATGGCAAGATGACTTGACACACTTATGCACCATTTTAAATTGTATTGAGAGACGTAATATTGGGATAAATTCAGACATTTAGTGATAATCGCATGGCAAGAAGGAGAGACCCTAAAAGTGTGACAATGGGCCTGATTACCCGAAAATCGGATCCTGAGTCCAAATCGAATTTTGGGTTTGGATCTTTAGATTCATCTTCTATAGCTTGTTGGATAGGATACATATCTTAGACATAGAACGTGTTTCTCAATGGATCAAGAAAAGATTGTAAACCCAATCACTCAACAAGTATTTATATGGTTTACTTTGCTTTTTTTTTTAGTTAAGGGACCCCCCTCCCTCCAAACAACCCCCAACCCCCAAAAAAAAAAAAAAAAAAAAAAAAAATCTTCTTTACCCCACAAAGCTTCATATTTTTAAATGACCCCCTTAATTCTTTAATTTGATCAAATTTAATTTCTGCTGTCTTTTTAACAGTTTTAAATACAATTACTTCTTTATCCTCAAATTTTTATCAAAATTTTTCTCACAATGTTATCTTTCTCTCTCTCCTGCATCCTCTCCCCCTCCTCACGCGAGCTCGAATGCCCCGCGAGACGAGTGCCCTTGCGCGAGCGCGGCTACATGGAGTTGATTAATTTGATCAATTAAAATTTAATTTAGATTTAATTAGAATAATATTAACTGAAGTTGGGGTATTAAAGAAATTTCACAAAAAAAATAATGGAATATTTCTTTTTGATGCTTTTTAACTAATAGTGGAGGTAATTTTAATCAAATTAAAGAATTATGGGTAGTTTTATAAATATGAAGATTTTTGGTAATTTTAAAAATATAAAGATTTGAGGGGTATATATAAGAATAACCTTTTATTTAAATCATTGTTTTTCTTATTAGATCGGATTCATATAAGATTATTTGGTCGTGTCTAAGCATGCCTGATATTCCTAGAGTTAAAATAAAAGCACGTGCAAGAAAGAGCAACCGGAATATTTCTATTGTATTGTTATTGCAACTTGACGGGGTCAGAAAAATATCGAACTTTGGTGATACGAAATTCTAAATTCGGACTTCATAACTTGTCGGGAGAGGACCAAAAGAGGTTCCAAGATATCTTAGTGAATTTGGATTCTCAATTGGACCTGTAAATTTATTTGAGCCCCTCAAGTAGATCACGTAAAACCAACCTAAATCTAACTTGTTGGCACCCCTAGGTGCAAGAACCATCCATATTCCATAAGATTGAACAACACAGTTAGACTCGTTGCCACCCTTAGGCGTGAGAATTATCTAGATCTTTAATATATCAAAAAATTAGTATAATTCCCAATGAAGAGCATCTCAAAGATTACCTAGATGTTAAATATACCAGGAGATTGAAGAACATCTCAAACACATATTACACAAAGACGTTAACTCAAACCAAAAACCTTCTCATCTGATCAGAACCAGGAATTATTTGAAAGAAAATGATAAACTCAAAAAGATATTATAAGAAAAAGAGAGCACAAAGTCAACCCTCTCCTCAAAGTGTGTATATATATAAGAGATGTATGTGTAAAGATATTTAGAGATGCTGCAAGATATTTCTGGATACAAAACAAATCTGGGCTGTTTATTCCGTCGTAAATGCGTAAAAGTCCGTAATTTGTAAATGACTTACAACCCAATTACAACTACAAGCGTTTGTTTGGACCGTAATTCGTAAAAGATTTATGCAACTCAATCACCACTCACTTGCAACTCAATTACCACTCATTTATAGCTCAGTTACAGTTAATTTTGGTGATGCAAATTTGTATTATTTTTATATTAATATAAAATTTTTTAATATCTAGCATTTTTAATATTTATTTGCAATATTAAAATTTTTTAAATCACCAAATAGTTAATTTTGTGGTCATTTTTTCACTTACGACTTATACATTACGACAACCAAACACCGTAAACTACAATACACTTTCCCACTTACAACTTTATATTACCAACCAAACATCGGAAAACTTATATGCATGTAACTCATTTATAACTGTAAAAGATTTTACCAATTACGACTTACCAAACACCGTAAACTACAATACACTTTCCCACTTACAACTTTATATTACCAACCAACATCGGAAAACTTATTTGCATGTAACTCATTTATAACTGTAAAAGATTTTACCAATTACGACTTACGAATTACGGTCAATTACGACAACCAACAACCCGTGCGTTGGAAGATATCACCCATGAATTTTCTATTTTTAAAAATTAAATTTTTGCTGCATGAAACGGAAATACATGAGTCTGGCGAGGAGTATTCCTCGCCAAAGATGCCCCCATGGACCCCACAAAAAGAACAAAATGCTGACGTGGCGTGACAAGGGACCCATGCAACAGATCAACGGCGAGATGCGAAGATAAGTTCTCCACCGTCGGATCAGAGAATCAATGGTCGCGGGAGAAACCCTAGTCCTGTGTGGCTGTGGTTGATTTTATACCGAGGCGCGAGCGCGCGACCCTCTTCCATTTCCCTAAAGCGCGGGCAATTCTCAAAGGTGAGTGTGTTCTTCATTCGCTTCACTCTCGTTAAAGTAGAAATTATCGTAAATTATCGTTCGATCTTTAAATACTTAGAATTTAAATGCTTTGCTTGATTCGAAGGAGGAGAAATTTGATGCAGAGAGCTGCGTTTTGTTGATTTATTCATAGATCGATCTGTTCATTTTGTAGTTTATTTGGTTGACGAGCCGTTGATTGATTGTATTCTGTAGGTTTTGAAGCATGAAATTAGTTGCAGTGATTGATTTATACTGTTAAAGTTCGTGTTTACATAGATCGAAGTTTGAGAAATTTGTTCATTTTTTTCGTTGAAATTAGTGAGATCACTGAGATATATGCTATCGAAACATTGAAATTCGAGTTTTTTTTTTGTTTCGATCTACAAATCAAACAAGGATAATGAGAATGAGAAGTTTACTGATTAACTATCGGAATGATTCACCATAGAGTAATTCAATCACAAGAAAAAAAAAACAGATGATGAAATGAGAGAAATTAGAGCTCATCACCTAGGGTTAAATTTATAGTGAATGAGGGTATTAATTCTTATCTGAGAGATGATTTTGTTTCGGTTTCTTCTTAATCCCGTATCTTTGTTTTGTACTGCTACTGTTAGTAATCTAGCTCTATTGAAATGTTTGTGTTGCTGGTATTTGTTGTTGTTTGAAGGTGTGTAAAATAAATTATATGCACTTTGATTATAATACCCTGAAACTGTAGCTGGATTTAATGCTTTTAATTAAAAAAAAAAGTTCAGAGCCATTTAGTTTTATGCCCTTTGAAATCACACATGTACTGGCTGTGCTAGGATAGGATATATTTATTTGAATTTGCTTGCTGTTTATTGACCTCTCCACGGGGAAAATTATGTGAAGTACTTGTATTAGAATACAAGACAATGGAACTCTTTTATTTGAAACTGGTCTCATAAGTTGCAGTGTTTCTATATTGTATGGGTGCACTTTTGTTGGTTGTTTGTGTGATCTTTACAATCAGTCAGATGGTAAAATTTACAGCAGAAGAGCTCCGAAGGATTATGGACCTGAAACATAACATCAGGAACATGTCTGTCATTGCTTATGTGGACCACGGTATGCTGTTGCTCTCACATGTCCATGTTGTTGAAACATGACTGCTTCCGTTGGCATTTTTTGTTGGAATGAAAAAACGTTCATGGTATTGCCACTATAATTGCAAACTTTATCTAAATTATTATACAAGAAGTCCTTCGAGTCTGCATCTGTTGTAACTTCTTGTTTTATTTGCGATTAAGATGTATAATTGCTTCTTTCTCTCTCCTGGTATGTGACTTTCACATGTGGATTGTTAGTATTGTATTCATTTGCAAGTTGATGAAATATGCATTTGAGCTTTCTTTTTGAGAAACTAAGTTCAATCCTTCCTACACTACAAATTCTTTATTGTTGTTGATTGTTAGAAACAATCTGACAAGCCAAATACTATTCAAATAACATGCTAACTGAATATTGTGTGGTTTTCATGTATGACCATTTTGATTTGACCATGCTGATTGTTATGATTTGTCTTACTAAATCACTTTTAGTCGCTGGTCTTCTAAATTCCACTTCATACGTGATATTTACCTTGTTCTTCTCAATCTCATATTCCTAGCTTTACTTGGTTGATGAGCTGTTGATTGATTGTATTCTGTAGGTTTTGAAGCATGAAATTAGTAGCAGTGATTGATTTATACTGTTAAAGTTCGTGTTTACATAGCTCAAAGTTTGAGAAATTTGTTCATTTTTTTTGTTGAAATTAGTGAGAATACTGAGATAAATGCTATCGAAACATTGAAATTCGAGTTTTTTTTTGTTTCGATCTACAAATCAAACAAGGATAATGAGAATGAGAAGTTTACTGATTAACTATTGGAATGATTCACCATAGAGTAATTCAATCACAAGAAAAAAAAAACAGATGATGAAATGAGAGAAATTAGAGCTCATCACCCAGGGTTAAATTTATAGGTGAATGAGGGTATTAATTCTTATCTGAGAGATGATTTTGTTTCGGTTTCTTCTTAATCCCGTATCTTTGTTTTGCACTGCTACTGTTAGTAATCTAGCTCTATTGAAATGTTTGTGTTGCTGGTATTTGTTGTTGTTTGAAGGTGTGTAAAATAATTATATACACTTTGATTATAATACCCTGAACCTGAAGCTGGATTTAGTGCTTTTAATTAAAAAAAAAGTTCAGAGCCATTTAGTTTTATGCCCTTTGAAATCACACATGTACTGGCTGTGCTAGGATAGGATATATTTATTTGAATTTGCTTGCTGTTTATTGACCTCTCCACGGGGAAAATTATGCGAAGTACTTGTATTAGCATACAAGACAATGGAACTCTTTTGTTTGAAACTGGTCTCATATTTTTACATCTATACTTGTTAATTGAGATTTTGATTCCCCCCCCCCACCCCCCCCCCCCCCCCCCCCCCCAGTTGCATTGTTTCTATATTGTATACGCGCACTTTTGCTGGTTGTTTGTGTGATCTTTACAATCAGTGAAGATGGTAAAATTTACAGCTGAAGAGCTCCGTAGGATTATGGACCTGAAACATAACATCAGGAACATGTCTGATTGCTCATGTGGACCACGGTATGCTGTTGCTCTCACATGTCCAATGTTGTTGAAACATGACTGCTTCCATTGCATTTTTGTTGGAATGAAAATAACGTTCATGGTATTGCCACTATAATTGCAAACTTTATCTAAATTATTATACAAGAAGTCCTTCGAGTCTGCATCTGTTGTAACTTCTTGTTTTATTTGCGATTAAGCTGTATAATTGCTTCTTTCCCTCTCCTGGTATGTGACTTTCACATGTGGATTGTTAATACTGTATTCATTTGCAAGTTGATGAAATATGCATTTGAGCTTGCTTTTTGAGAAACTAAGTTCAGCCTTTCATACATCTACAAATTCCTTATTGTTGTTTGATTAGAAACAATCTGACTTGCCACATACTATTCAAATAACATGCTACTGAATATTGTGTGGTTTTCATGTATGACCATTTTGATTTTACCATGCTGATTGTTAATGATTTGTCTTACTAGATCACTTTTAGTTGCTGGGTCTTCTCAATTCCACTTCATACGTGATATTTACCTCATTCTTCTCAATCTCATATTCCTAGCTTTGATTGGTAAAGTTTAATTTGCTAAAATTCCATGGTTGATTGGTGTTAAGGTAATTTATTATCATGAATAATAAAGGAAACATGGAACTCATGTATTTAAACGAAGGTAAATACTGGACACAATTATATGTATTTGTTTGTAAATACAGTTATAATTATTGGAAAATTTTGGAAATAATGTTAGAATGACAAGTGATTATTGTGTTATGCCCATTGAAAACAATTTTTAGTAGCGCAAAGTAATTGCATGTTGCAAGGGTGTGGAGTAAGTAGAGTTAATGAATATACAGATGTATGCCATTTACTGATTATGAATACAGAAACCTAGTTCTAAAATACTATTAATCATCATAAGATCATGTCTGTACCACCAGAAAATTGACTTGCATTTGCTTATGAATGCACAAGCCTACTTTGAGAACTTCTATTGTTCATCATGAACACCATAGTACCTAAAAATTGACTGACATGTTCTTGTGTAGTTTAAATTTGTGAAACTATGATGGTTATATCCATACTCCAGTTCAGTAGTGATGGTCTACTTGTTTTTCTCAGTGCGTTGTTTTAGCGCCCTTATTTGTTCAATTGTAAGATTAGTTATGTTGTCTAGATATAACATGGTATTGTGCTCTGCTTGCCTCTGTAATTTTTTGTATCTTGTATACTTAACCTTCTACTCCTAGCATAATATTTCCCACCTTTGCCATTTCGTATAAAATAATAACATAATGTTTTTCTGAATTTTGCAGGAAAATCTACTCTCACCGATTCTCTTGTGGCTGCTGCTGGAATCATTGCACAGGAAGTTGCTGTGATGTTAGGATGATTGATACTCGTGCTGATGAGGCTGAGCTTGGCATCACAATCAAATCAACAGGGATTTCACTTTATTATGAGATGTCTGATAAATCATGGAATCATACAAGGGTGAGAGGTCAGGAAATGAGTACCTTGTCAATCTCATTGATTCACCCGGGCACGTTGATTTCATCTGAGGTCACTGCCGCCGCTCTCCGTATTACTGATGGTGCCTTGTTTGTCGTCAACTGTATTGAGGGTGTTTGTGTCTAGACTGAAACTGTTCTCTGACAGGCTCTGGGAGAAGAATCAGGCCTGTCTTGACTGTTAACAAGATGGATCGGTGCTTCCAGGAGCTTCAGGTTGAAAGTGAAGAAGCCTATCAGACCTTCCAGCGTGTTATTGAGAATGCAAATGTCATCACGACTACCTATGAAGATGCATTGCTTGGGGATGTCCAAGTCTACCCAGAGAAAGGTACTGTTGCTTTCTCTGCAGGGCTGCACGGTTGGGCTTTCACTTTGACCAACTTTGCCAAAATGTATGCTTCTAAATTTGGAGTCGATGATTCTAAAATGATGGAGATGCTTTGGGGTGAGAATTACTTTGACCTGGCTACCAAGAAGTGGACTAGCAAGAACAGTGGCAGTCCTTCCTACAACGTGGTTTGTTTGTTCTGTTATGAACCCATCAAGCAGATCATCAACACTTGCATGAATGACCAAAAAGATAAATTATGGCCTATGCTTACAAAGCTTGGTGTCGTCATGAAGTCAGATGAGAAGGAGCTGATGGGTAAAGCTCTGATGAAGAGGGTCATGCAGACCTGGCTTCCAGCAAGCAGTGCTCCTCTAGAATGATGATATTCCATCTTCCATCTCCCGCCACGGCACAAAAGTACCGTGTGGAGATCTCTATGAGGGTCCCTTGGATGACATTTATGCAAGTGCCATCAGGAACTGTGATCCAGAAGGATGCTTTATGTTTCTAAGATGATTCCAGCATCTGATAAAGGTCGATTCTTTGCATTTGGTCGATTCTTTTCTGGGAAGGTGTCTACTGGCTTGAAGGTCCGCATCATGGGACTAAACTATGTCCCTGGTCAGAAGGACTTGTATGTGAAGAGTGTGCAGAGAACTGTTATTTGGATGGGAAAGAAACAAGAGTCTGTAGAGGATGTGCCTTGTGGTAACACTGTGGCCCTGGTTGGATTGGATCAATTCATCACAAAGAATGCAACGCTGACAATGAGAAGGAAGTGGATGCCCATCCCATCAGAGCAATGAAGTTTCTGTTTCCCCTGTTGTGCGTGTTGCCGAACAATGTAAGGTTGCCTCTGACCTTCCCAAGCTGGTGGAAGGTTTGAAGAGATTGGCCAAATCAGATCCTATGGTGGTGTGTACTATTGAGGAGCCTGGTGAGCATATCATTGCCAGTGCAGGAGAGCTTCACCTCGAGATTTGCCGGAAGGATCTGCAAGAGGATTTCATGGGAGGTGCAGAAATCACTGTGTCACATCCTGTGGTTTCATTCCGTGAAACTGTCCTTGAGAAGTCCTGTCGCACTGTGATGAGCAAGTCTCCCAACAAGCGCAACCGTCTGTACATGGAAGCACGCCCTCTGGAAGAAGGTCTTCCTGAGGCCATTGATGATGGAAGAATTGGCCCAAGGGATATGATCCCAAAGTCCGTTCAAAGATTCTGTCAGAAGAGTTCGGATGGGATAAGGACCTTGCAAGAAGATCTGGTGCTTTGGACCTGAAACCACTGGCACTAACAAGGTGGTTGACATGCGTAGGGGAGTTTAGTACCTGAATGAAATCAAGGACTCTGTCGTGGCGGGGTTCCAGTGGGCCTCGAAAGAAGGTGCATTGGCTGAAGAGAACATGCGTGGTATCTGCTTTGAGGTATGTGATGTTGTTCTGCATGCTGATGCCATTCACCGTGGTGGTGGGCCAAGTCATCCCAACAGCAAGAAGGGTCATCTATGCCTCTCAATTAACTGCCAGCCCTAGGCTCCTGGAACCAGTCTACCTTGTTGAGATTCAGGCTCCCGAGCAGGCATTGGGTGGCATTTATGGCGTTCTGAACCAGAAGAGAGGCCATGTGTTTGAAGAGATGCAGAGGCCAGGTACTCCATTGTACAACATCAAGGCTTATCTCCAGTCATAGAGTCCTTTGGGTTCTCATTGCATCAGGCCAGGCGTTCCCCCAGTGTGTTTTTGATCACTGGGACATGTTGTCTTCCGACCCAGTGGACCCCACTTCTCAAGCCGGGCAGCTCGTGTCCAACATCCGCAAGAGGAAGGGTTTGAAGGAGCAGATGACCCCTCTATCTGAATTCAAAGACAAGCTTTAAGGTGAGTGAGCCCCATAGCTCTCACACACTCTTTTCTAAAAACCGTAGTGCTCATTGATCTGATCCCCTTCTCCTTGATTTCTTTAGCTTGGACGGGATATATTCTGATGCACTGGCGTCTGAGCTGGGTGACCAATGGGTATTTGTTACAGTATGGTGCTGAGGAGCAGGCCACTCTAGTTTTGAGGCATGTTATCTCACAAACATTTATCTGTTTTTCTTTTTCTTTGCAGAACCTTTTTCTGCTATCCTTTTTATGAGTTGAGTTCTCAGACAGCTTGTGATATTATTTTCAAGTGTTACTTTGTCACAAACAAGTCATATTGCTACTCGTGGTTTTTTGGTTATGCAGTTCTTGCCTTCTCTACTTGCCGCTAGTTGTGCAGGTCAGATATTATGTCTTGGGATTGTTTAGTTTTTTCTTGTTGATTGCATCCAGTTATGCTTATTGTTGTTGTGAATGTGTGTTTGCCAATGTTTTGTGGTGTTCTTATTAGTTGTCTTTTAAGCAGGATCTTTATTGCAGTGAGTTTTTTATGCGGACATCTGTCGACACCAGAGGCTTCACGAGTTATTCGTTTTGTTGATCGGAGTTTATAATTTTGTTTATTTGAGTCGAGTATGTTTCTTCTTTGTTTTAGATTTGTATCTCTCTTTTTTGGTCTCACATCGACTATGTAGAAAAAAGTCAGAGTCTATAAGCTTATTTAAGGCATTGTATTGTACTGGAAAAAAAAGAAAAGAAATGAAGTTGATGAATGAAAAATGTTGAATTTTCTATTTGAAATTTGATTATAAAAATTGGAGTGTGAAGTCTATTTTCAAAATAGATAGAGTGTGAAACTCAATCCTATCCGATGTGAGTGTGAATCCACATCCGAGTTATCCCCTTATCTTTATCCTCATTCTCAATTCAAAATCCCAAATACATTTCAAAAACCCCCCCTCAGATCCATTCTCGGCCATCATCCACAACAAAATACAAAATATCAACTGTTCTTTTTCCTCACCTTGTGGGCCCATGCGCCCCACTCGCACTTTCTTTCTTCCTCTTTATTTTCTTCAACTCACGCACAACACATGTAACGCCCTAATCTCGTGGGTACAGAAATGTTACTGCGACGTATATACGTAGGTCGAAAATACCCTCACATATATACGCTAAGCATTAGTACAAGTAAGAATAAGAGTTCAAAAATGCGTCGTGCTTTATACATTCAACATATGAGTATAATTACAAAGTTATCACATGATGGGACACAATATTATAAGAATATTACATCACCGATAAGCGCAAAAGCGAGAATAGAAAGAGATATATAAGTATGAACAGTACAAAGGCGCTCATGAGTCACAAAAGGAAAACTCGAGAGCTGAGCAGAGGGCCTGGAAGGACAGGGCCTCAGGCAGTCTGCTGATTTCCACGCTTTCACTGTGCGTCTCTGATCAGTAACCGGGAGAATCCACAAGCTTCAAGCTCTGGGATCTGGACATACGGATCCAGGGGAGTCAGAAACTATCCAACGAGTGGTGTGGTGAATGTCAAGTGGCGCGCTGGGACAAACACACGTGTATCGATAAATCGAATCAAAAGAGCATGTATTAAAAACCGTTTCATGAGCATAAGCAGAGAAATAATAAGCGATATCAAGTAAGGAAGATGCATGGTATAATATGACAAAAATAGGAGACCAGTGGGGGTAGTACACAAGTGGTAAGCCTTGATGTATACATACATAATATAATAATGGTGATAATAATAAAATCAGAAATCCGAAATAAAATCCAATGAAAGCAAATATGGCAAAACAAGCGGTACAATCCTCTTTACGGCTTAATGAGATAAGTACGTTGAAGGAAATCCAAACAAGAAAAGAAAGAAGAAAAGAAAGAAAAGGAAGAGATAAGGATAAGAGAGAGGAGTAGATATTTTGGGGGCTTTTTGTGGTGGAGAAAAAAGGAAAAAGAAAAAGGAAAGAAAAGAAAAGGAAAAGAGGAAAAAAGATGTGGAGGAAAATAAAAGAGAAAAAATGGAAAAAAAAAAAGAGAGAAAAAGAAAATATCTGGATAGATACCCCAGATCTGGGAAAAATACCGAAAACACCGAAAATGTCAAAAAAATAGAGCAACCCAGAAAGGTCTCTAAAAATTTTAAAAAATAGTAATTATTAAATTAAGGTTCATGGCAAAATTAGATTCAAGAAATTCAATCCGTTTTCTAATAAAATCCTGAAATCTACCAGCGATATCCGTCGACACCAAAACCGGCCGAATTTCGATAATTCAGAAAAATTCTAAAAATGTACTAAGATAAAAATGTGATTCTAAGAAATAATGAGAAAGAGAATTTTAGAAATTCAACTCCATTTGTAAATTAAAAATCCGAGAATCGATCGGCGGCACCGGTCGATATGGTTTGAAGACTTTGCAGAATAATTCTGAAAAATTTCAGAAAATCATGAAAAATCTAAAATATTAGAAAACGCTGTATGAAACTAAAATTGGTTAAATCTGACTATTAGAAGGACCAAATTGAGCAATACACTAGGATCGGGTCCCCGTTCAGACTAGGGCTTACTCCTATTCCACGAATCCGGAACCAATACAAAATGTTCACATAAATATTCATAAAACAAAACAAATATGAAAAGTAAATTGAAAATATGATCAAAAAAATCAGAACACGAATCTAAGTACGTATTTCGGGAACGAGGTGTTACATTCAACCCACCTTACAAAAATTTCGTTCTCAAAATTTCGATAAGGGGAAGATGAACATAGAAAAGATAGGACGAAGATTATACCAATTAAGATATAATTAACTAAGGATAACGCTCCAAACCAACTGATCATTAACTCGAGATCTAGACGTCCTCTACTCTTCCTGCCATATAAAACTTCGAATGGTGCCATATCAATACAGATCTGATAACTGTTAATAAGAGAATTCTGCTAGAAGAAGATGATTAAGATTCTGACTGGTCCTATTGGACTACCCAATCTTTCTGAGAGTGCTAAGATAAGCTGAATATAAGAAGAGTCCCTAAACTTCCCTGAAGACTTTAACAAAATTGTGATCTGAATCCCGTGTCTTTGTCCGACACAATAATAACTTGAATACCGTGTAGCTTAACTATCTTTCTCATATAATTATTTGTCAGAATTTGCGTAGACTGACTTACTCTGGATAATATGAAATTAGTTGACCAAACTTTCACTGCTTGAAATTTGATAGAATCAATGGAGATTACTTCTTTCAAATAAACGAGACCCCAAAATACTACTTACCTGTTCAGAACTCATACTTACTCTACGTGACAAGAAGTTGTTCCCGATGAAAAGTCTGTAACAAGATTACTAGATATTCTGCCTGTTCTCTGCCACTCTGGAAATAGATCATAATATCGTAGGTACAAAAAACCCAATAAACTGATCGCAGATACATAAATGAAGAACAATCGATAGTAATGAGTTCTGAGCACTGGGTGTCAATTACTCTGAAAAGTATAACTAAGAACTTATAATAACTACCTCTGAATGCTATCCCGACTGTAAATTAAATATCTAGTGAATACCCAAATCCTGCAATGTTACCCGAATAGATCGTCAAGAAGATTATGACAAGCTTGTTCAGACATAGCAAGAAAACCCGGTCCATTAAATCTATGAAAACAAGTTGGCAGGAGAAATCCGGGGAACAAGGCTAGAGTGTTAAACTCTGTCGGAACTAGCTACGAGCGAAGCTAAACTTAGGTGGGGCCATTGTGTAACACAACGTCAGGCGTTAAGTACTAGGGTGCGGCGGAGCTAACACTCTGTGAGGCTCGCACTTGGCGGAGCTCATGCGGCGAAGCCAGCGCGTAACACATCGTTAAATGCTAAGCATCAGGGTGTAGCAAAGCCCATGCTTGGTTGAGCTCGCATGGCTAGAATATGCCTCTAGATTGGCGAGGCTAGCGGGATCCATGGTACATCAATTCCAGAAAGTCTGCTAGTTGTTGTGGCTCCGAAGGACATAATCAAGAATTCATGATAACCGAAATGAGTCCTGCATGTATCTTCAGGATGTCAATCTTACGACAGATCACTTCTAAAAATACCCGAGCCCGTGAAGTTGATAGAAGAGATTATGATCGTTCTTGAAATACTATAAATAGAAGATATCATAGCTCTGTCTAATAGAAGTCCTGAATTCAGAAATTCGTTTCTTACTGACGCTCTCCGTATAGTGATATAGTCTATCTGATTAAATACATTGTGACTATCTTACTTTCTATACTGATCCTCATTTTCTGTGATAATCCCCTTAGAATACCCATATATATATATATATATATATATATATATATATAATAGAATGTGAAGCCGAAGAACTATCTGATATAAGATAATACGATGCACTAGAATCGAAGAATGCTGGAATAGGATGAGAACAAATTACATCTATCCTGCCGCTACCTCACTAGTCTACACATATCTTAAGTTGATATAAATGTTACAAAAATCAGAATAGTAAAAATGGAAGAGATAGAAACAACATGAAAAAAGGGAGGTGGACACGGAAAAACTAAGATTGATGATGATAGTGCAATAAGGAGGATATAATATAAAAAACTTACCAACTCAAAGATATGATAAAATGGGGATAATGGTTACAGGTAGTACCTTCGGGGTTCCTATTTCAGATATTGAGCGTCCCTTCCTGTTCTTACTTCATTCAATATTTTGACTTCCTCTTCAGTCAAATTATATGTTTGTCTCCTCTTGCCATCTGTCCTATCTCTTGGTCTCCTCTGTGCCTGATGATTAGTCTACAGTTTTGCATTATTATATCACATTTCTCTATTGATTTATGAATAAAATGTCAGTCTAAACCGTGTTTTGGTCTCTCTTGCAGATAATCAAGACAAGGAGGGCAAAAGGATAATAAGAGCTTAATTAAACCCATTTTTGGGTAATTAAATCCGCATTTCTTAGAGGCCAAGTAAGGGAGTTTCTAGAACATGCATTGAACCTAGACCCTTGCGGGTGTCTGACGCAAATCTGGACGAAATTAACCAAATCGGAGCATATCTGGATGGTCCTGAAGCGACACGAATCCACGCACCAAAATCAGGAACTAGGTCCCTAGTATGGCCGCGAAAACGCAGCTATGGCCGCGTTTTCGCGGCCTATGGTGGGCCCACGGTTGATTTTTGACGCGTGGCCTCGTCTCGTCTTCTGGAATCCCCTTTTGCCTATAAATACTGCAGGGTTTGGCCGAAACGCAAGCAGATTGAAAATAGGCTAGGGTTTCTATCTTTTAGCGTAGTGTAGTGTAGGTGTTCTTTCTTTTGTATTTTTTATTTTCTTTTAGATTCATGTATTAGGGCAGAGAGATTTAGAGAGAGAAAGAGAGATTGATATAATAGATGGTGACAATCTATGTAAAGGTATCTCCTTTCTTTTTCATTGTAATCTTCTCCATCTTCTACATGATGCTTAGCTAATCTTTCTTCTCATGACAATCTAACTACTAACCAAGGGGTGGAAGTAACCCCACCAGTGATTGACTCCGTGTTGTTGGGCCTTTTTCATCAAAGAGTTATTCAACAATAGGCCACACAGGGAGATTTGCCGGTGGCAACAATTGAGATGGAGCCTGTCTCTCTTGCTTGAATAGTGTTGGATAAGGGTGGAGATTAGCTCAGGCTGAGATAGAGATGTCTTTAACGTCGCCAGCTCCTTCTAGGCTTTCAGCTTCTGATTTGGTGGAGATCACTGAAGCTAGTTCATCGACGCTCTCAGTTGGGCTGATCTCTACGCCTGACTTCCAATTCTTGGAGGATGTTCCTTTGAAAACTTCTTTTCTGAGGATTGCTCTAATAGCTACATCCCGAGTCATCTATGACGGTGTTGCCTCAGTAGAACCCTCCTGCATCCATTATCCTTCCGCCTATCGAGGTCGATTCCCAGGACGAATTCATTGGGGAGCTTATTGATGGCTTCTACAAAGGCTTGAAGCGCTGGCCTTCTATGATTTTTAGAGCACCCGTACTTCTTTTGCTTCTTGGAGAGTCATTTTCTCTCGAGTGATAGAAAATATACTGGATGTTAGAGGGGTTGTTAAGCAGAGTCCTTGGAAGAAGTGGTCAACAAACTTGAAAGGGACATCAGCGAATGGAATAATCTGAGGCAGTTGGATCTTACTCCTCTAGTGGAAGCTGAATTAGAACGTCTCGCAAAACAGATGAAGAAGAATTATCTAGAGACATCCTAGGATATAGTTGCCATATCTTAGGAGCTTAAGTCCCTGGAGGCTCGGGAGGCCGAGATTACAGAGGCAGTGGCCATCTCCACTGAAGCTCTTGATGCAACAAGAGATCAGATCAAGAGGGAAAAGGAGATGATTGCTAAGGCTAATCTCCTTCTCTCTAAAGCTGAGCCGATGAGTCAAGCCGAAACCATCTGATTAGAAGAGATGACGACTGTGGGCGTCCAAATCCAACACTCAGAGGTACAAAAGATGGCAGATTGGAGAAGCTAAAATCCCACTTTAAGACAATGGCTGTATTCAATTGGGAGGAGCTGAAGGCAAGACCTTGCTGAAAGCAGAAGAGGAGAGAAGCAACAAGTTATCTACTCTTAAGGCAAAGATCAAATCTTATGAGAGACAAAACCTTGATTTTGTAACATCTCGTATCTTCTTTTATTGTACCTTTTCCATTAATCAATAAAATCTACTTTTTATTACTTGTCTGGTGTCTCTCTTCATTCTTCATTCCTTGCTTGTCTTGTGTAATTGGCCACGAGTAATGTAAGCTTTCCATACGAGAAAAACTTAACATGCAAGTTCTTTGAAAAAAAACTAAAGGGGTGAAATTTCACCAAGTAAAACCTTGAAGGGATTAAAACCAAGACTAACATTATTTAGAGGTAATGAACATGATAAAGTTAATCTAGGAAAGAGAATCCACTGGGTATAAAAGAGTGTAGTTTAGGAATCCGTCTGTTCAGAGGTGACTGACTGGACGTGACAGGTTAGGACTCATTAGAAAATTTTTTTGCTATTCAGAGGTGATTGAGGACAGAATAACAACAAAATAATCCTTACTGGTCTAGGGTGAGATCTGAGATCCATTAGTTCAGAGGTGACGAACTGGACATAATTGATTAAGGATTATCAGACTTAGAATTTTATCGTTCAGAGGTGACAAATTGGACATAACAACAAAGAAAGGCCGCACTGGACAAGAGGATGAGATTTGGCTATCTATCGGTTCAAAGGTAATTAACTAGACATAACCGATTGAGAAATCACCAAGCTCAGAACTTTGTCGTTCAGAAGTGACGAACTGGGCATAACGACAAAAGAAAAGTGAATCCGACTTTAGGGACCTATCTATTTAGAGGTGATAAACTGGACAGGATAGACTAAGACACACTTTTGAATCCGCTACCAGAGGTCATAATGTTAACATGACAGCTAGTCCACTGAGGATTGCAAGGGTGAATTAGATTTGGGCACCCGTCGGTTCAGAGGGGATGGACTGGATATGACCAAATAAGAAACACCAGGCTCGCAATTCACTATTTAGAGGTGATTGACTAACTTGACAACAAGGACTCCCAGCCCTGACGGGGAAAGGAGAGCAAGGTTATGAACTCGTCTATTTAGAGGTGACGAACTGGACATGACAATTTGAGTACATAGATGGGAATAGATCTGATTACCCATCAGTTCAGAGGTGATGGAGTAGACAAACCGACTCAGGAACATCAGACTCATAGTCTTGCCATTTAGAGGTGTCGAACTGGATATAATGGCAAAAGGAGTAGTCCCTACCAGACTAAAATAAGACTTGGCTATCTGTCGGTCAGAGGTACATGAACATAACCGATTGAGAAACCACCAGGCTTAGAGTTTGTTGTTCAGAGGTGATTAATTGGATATGACGGCAAAAGAGTTATTCCACTGGGGAATATGATTTGATACTCTGTGGAGAATTTAGTGCTTCCTTTTAGGAGTTTTGAAAGAAATTATCAGAGGTTTAATGTCAATGTGACAACCAAGAGTCCATTGGGGACTAAAAAGACTCCGAGGGAAATCTTTAAAAAATTCGTTGGAAGCTAAAAGGAATCCAATGAGGATTTTAGAAGGAAATTAGCATTCTTATAGATTCTGTGACGGAATGTTTTGAAGAATGTTAGAGGTAAGCATTAACGGGACAATCAACCTGCGGAGTATAGAACGCAAAGTTCTTGCTGAGGAATTAGAAGGGATTTTGCCTAAGTGATTGTGACAAATTCTCTACTTGGGGATTCATAAAAAGTGACTTGTCAGAGGTTTAATATTAATTTGACAGGGGTTTATGTACTATTGACGTAACAAC
>JAVJIF010017392.1:0-27500 GCA_038442645.1 Agave tequilana
ATCTAATAGGGATAACTTTTTGTAGTAGAGACAGCCTACTCGAGTGGAGCTTATCGCTTAGCGATCCAAATGGTGACATGCTCCTGATGCCAATCAATGACAAGTGCTATCCATGATCATGTTAACACTATACGTCTGATCAAAGAAGCACTATACATGATCATGTAATACTTTATCTCTGATCATCAAGTCGAACTCGTCCGACTGTTTCATCTCCTCAAGGAGTCTCTTTCCCCGGTGGAATCAATTTCAACCATCTTTGCATTCTTCTTTTGGCAAATCAGTTCAGCTTCATGACAATCTTGAATAAGCCGAAGATGCATCCTTGCAGGACCTTTCTAATATTTTCACATTCATGTCCTGATTCGATGATCTGCTGTGACTAGAGTCTTGATTATGATGAACAAAAGTGAAACTCCACGAGAAATCTCGACTTACTCAGTATATTCCCTGTGAAGTTTGTACTCCATATCTATACATGAAGATCACCTGCGAATCAGAGTCTTGATGAACAAAAAGTGACGCTCCACGAGGAATGTCGATCTACCCGACAAATTCCCCACGAAGTTTAGACTTAACTCTTTATTCCCAGCGAGATTTTAGAGATCACCAGTGGAATATACAGAAATGTTCACTTCATGCGACACGATCCAACCTTCGGTAAATAAGGCTAGAGGAAAATATTAGCTTCTAAGCCCAAAATAAAATTCTCAATAACTCATCATGGTGAGGGAAATGGCATGGCTAGCCCAACTCAAATGGTAGTTGGTAAAGGCATACCAAACCTATTGATAGATGAGAATTTGCTAAAAATTCTAAGAGATCTAATCCCGTTTTCCCCTCAAAATATCTTACCAATTTCCATCCATGGAATGGTAGGACCACAAAAGTTGTGTTCATTTTCCTAATGACATGAATAACAGGTACAAACCGTTATGTTCAAAGCTCACATCTCTCACAGTAAAACCTTTTGAATATCCCTGGCAGATTCTTGCTAATATCCCCAGCAGATCAAACCCCACTTGTCATTCTCTTCAATAGAATGATAGGTCTACTCAAATTGCTATTATATTCAAACTCCTCTAATAGTAAATGAATCCTTGACAAGTTGATATCACACCTCTGACAAGTCATTTCAAAATCCTCGCCGCGAATTTGTCACGTTCGCTTCAGATGATTCCTTCTAATTTCCTTGTAAGGGTTTGGTTGTTACGTTAATGATTACCTCTGACAAGTTTTTAGGGAACAATCATCTCATTATCGCATCCCCATAGAACTCTTTATATCACATTAACAATTACCTCTGGCATCTTAGAGAACGCTAAACTCTCTATAATCTCGCATGGGATTCATTTTCTAACCCCCAGCGAGTTTCTAATAGATTCCCCTCGAAGTCTGTTATTACCCTTTTCAATCCCCAGTGGACTCTTTGGTTGTCATGTTAACATTATACATCTAACCATTTCTTCAAAAGATTCTCCAAGGAAGCACTAATTTTCCCACGGAGTTTATGATCAAGTCCTATTGCCCCAGAAGAATTATTCCTTTTGCTATCATGTCCAGTTCACCACCTCTGAACAACAAGGGCCCTGAACTTAGTCGGTCATGTCCAGTCAATCCCTCTGAACCGACAAGTACCCAGATCTCCTCTCTCAGTCCAGTAGGGACTATTCTTCTCGCCGCTATGTCCAGTTTGTCACCTCTGAATGGCAAAATTTTGAGCTTGGTGGCTTCTCAATTGGTTTGCCCAGTTTATCACCTCTGAACTGATAGATAGCCAAGCCTCATCTCCCAGTCCGGTAAGGACTTCTCCTTTTACCGTCATGTCCAATTTATCACCTCTGAACGGTTAGGCTCTAAGCTTGGTGGCTTCTCAATCGGTCATGTCTAGTTAATCACCTCTGAACCAACAGATAGCCAAGTCTCATCCTCCAGTCTAGTGTTGACTTCTTTTTTGTCGTCATGTCCAGTCTGTCACCTCTGAACGACAAAATTCTGAGTCTGGCAATTCCTAACTAGTTATGTCTAGTTCGTCACCTCTGAACTGACAGATTTCAGATCTCACTCTTGCAGTGCCCAGTGGATAAACTGTCAAGTTAACATCATGACCTCTGAACAACGGATTGTGACTCTAGTATCTCTTAGTTGGTCATGTACAAATTGAAAAGTCACCTAGAGGGGGGGGGTGAATAGGTGATGTGGCTAATCTATGAACTAAATGCGGAATTTAATAACTTAATGCAAATTACACTCAAGTGCTATCAACAAGTGAAGTACACAACCAAGCCAAGCAAATATGAATGAGCAATATAGTAGATGCAAGGCACAAAGTAAAGAGAGAGTTAGAGAGAGAGCCAATGGATCAAGCGCAAACAATAAGATATGTTCCGAGGTTCGAGCACCCAGCTCTACATCCCCGCCTTCGACACACGAAGGATTTCCAATCCACTAGCTTGTCCACTAAGGACTCCCACAAAGGGAACCTCCACTGAGGATTTAGGGCAATCACAATTACAAGGAGTACCCAACTCCTCTCCTTACAAATACAACCTCTTCCTTGAGGCACAACTCCAATCCAACAATCTCAACCTCCTCCTTGAGGCAAACACCAAACAATCACAACCTCCTCCTTGAGGCAAATTCCAAACCACAACAAACACCTCTCAACCAATACAAGGATCACCTCACAACTTGAGGGATACAACCCAAAGCAAGCAAAGATTGGGTTACAACTTGGTGGTCAACACAACAACCACAAACAATATCTTTTCCCACACAAATATCCTATAGATATAGATAGTATTTTTGCTCAAGTGTGGAGAAAACCAAAGGAATGAAAATCAGAAATCACAAAGAAAAATCCTTGGGAAAAACTGAAACTAAGATAGAGAAGTTCAATCAAAATCCTTTCCCAAAAACCCTTTCTTTGATTTTCCAAACCCTAATGAAAACACCAAATGGATTGTTCAATTCGAGCTCAAAAACTTCTTTTGATTGCTGTAAAAACACCAGAGAGTATGAAAAATTTCGCACAAAAAATCTTAGAGAAAAACTCTCTCGAAAGGGGTATTTATAGGCAAAACAGAAAATAGCCGTTGACAGCAGATTTGCCAGAATTACCCTTCCGGTCGACCGCCCGGTCGACCGCCCAACGGTCATTTTTGACCCGTTGGCGCTAGCGGTCGACCGCCCGGTCGACCCAAGCAAACAGAGAGCAAACCTGCTCTCAGTCGGTCGACCGGCACGGTCGACCGGCCAAGGCTGTAGCCAGCGTGCACGTATCTGTGCACGTCGGTCGACCGCCCGGTCGACTGGCTACTGCGGTCGACCGTACGGTCGACCGACCAAGCTTGGCAGGCACAAAATAGGTCAGAAAAATAGGGGAAATAAATATCCAATAAATTCTTGCAAATACTAAAAATCCCCAAAAATAGTTTTGTCAAATTGCATTGATATATAAACATGTGATAAAAGTTTTGACTCAGATATCAAACAATTAAACTTATTTTTATGTCTTTTCATTTAACCAAAAACCAAAACTTGTATTTTCTAAAACTTGAAATAGAAAATACGTTTTGTCTAAAACTCATTCAAATACAAAAACATGATATTTAAACATTTTGAAACATGATGCATATGGATAGAAATCCAATATACATGAAACATATACATATCATAGTTTTTGTCATTAATTCCAAAATATGTTTTGTTAGAAATACCAAAACATAAAACACATGAATAAGTAAGTCAAAACTAAGTTTGTCTAGGAAGTTGAAGCATGCATGTATATAGAACAAATCTAATATACATTAAACCATATAAACTTGTTTTGAATCTATTCATGAAAACCAAGATCGGTTAAGCCTAAAACCGAAAACCAAAACATGAAATGTGTGTGTTGTGAACTTGAGCTTATCATACTATACTAATCTTTTACAATTAGGATCTAAACCCAAAACTAAACTATGGTACCGATGTCTTCTTGTAGAGCGCAATCTCTAAGTCGACTCGATCCAAAACTCCTTGATCCACCGAGCAAGTGCTAATATGATCTTTGACGCTTGGGCTCTTGAATCAACATGTGAAAGATGTGTGGAAGCTTTCACCAACTAATATCTTGTTAATATCTGAAACTTAAACATTGCAAGATTATTAGTACACATAACTACATGAGTTAATCATCATCAAAACTAGAGTGGAAGGCCTTTGGGCCAACAATCTCCCCCTTTTTGATGATGACAAAACTCATGGAGTTATATATGCATGGATTAAAGTAAAGCTTCAAGAAGCTCCCCCTTAACTCATGCATAACAATAAAACATATAAGATATGCAATGAATGTTCTTAAACATGTTATGTGTTTAAAACAATATCAAAACATGCTCTTGATACCAATAAAACAATACTAATAAAATAAAACATTATCAAAACATGCTCTTGCTCTTGATACCAAAATTGAAAATTAAAACAAGACATTACTAAAACATGTTCTTGCTCTTGATACCAATAACCAATCATATTGAAACCAACATATTATTACTAATGAAAACCTAATGAAACCAACCAAAAACATATGCATAAATCAACCATGCATATAAACTACAAATTCTTCTCCCCTTTTTTGTCAATCATCAACAAAGGGGTAAAAACAAAAAGCAAAACAATAAATTCTTCTCCCCCTTTTTGTTCAAACACAGAACTGATAAGAGTTAAAACACACAAATTTTGTTTCCATTATGTTTGTTTTTACCAAAATATGATGCCAATTAAATGTGTCAATAAAGTGCATTGTGATATCAATTGAAATTAACAAAATTCAAGAAATGCTAAATCCAATTGAAATTAAACAAGACATTGAAACAAAATGATATTTTATATCAAAATGAAAACATGTAATGTAAACTTGATACCAAAAGAAGATATTTTCATTATAAGCATATGATACCAATTACTTTAATATCATAAAGTTAGGGAGTGGGAAACAAAAAAATAATGGTAACCCAAATACCAATTGAAATATAAAATACGAGTTTTTCTCCCCCTTTATGAAATACCAAGGAAAATATGCATAGGCTTGAAATAAGATACCAATTGAAAATTAAATCAATTGAAACATGATATTCATTAAAAATTCAAGCTTAGCAATCTTAAAATATGATAAAGCTTGTATATGGATACCATTGAAAAACTCAAGCTTAACATAACCAAAATTTGTGCTTCACGATATAGGGATATAATAAGCACAAATAAATTATCTATATATGTATGTAAGAAATAGATACCAATTGAAATTGATACTATATGAATTGTAAGCATACATATATAAAACAAAACATATAGTATACAAAAGGATGTCAAGATTGATACCAATTGAAAGAATTCAATGATACCAATTTAAACAACAATAAGATCAAGTGTATGACTCATATCAACTACCACCCATTTCATGATCAAGTTTAAAAGATTTACACTATTAAGCATACATGAGCATGATCTCCCATCCAACCGCCCATCGATGGTAGGGGTTTTTCAAAAATAGATTTGAAAGTAGAGTACGTTTGAAAATCACTACCAAATGAAGAATAACACAACTAGTTATATGAATCAACCAGTACGAGATCCTTCAAATAAAATATTTTCATGAAGGCGCATGTAAACCACATGACACTAAAACACTCAAAAATCCATATAGCACAATTTGTACTCATGAAAAATAAGTCATGAGAAAACATTAAATAGGGTGAGTGTACAAGTGTTGTGAGAAACATATCAACATGAAAATGGACAATCAAGCTCATATGAAATTCATTGTGAAATCACCAATTGAAATCATCTTTTTTTTTTTTAAAATGAAATTCATCATAAATGTGAAATCACTTTAGAAAACATGAAATTCATCCAAACGATTTAAACTTCAAGGCATATGTATGTCATGTACAAACTAAAGTATACATACATATCCTAAACACAATGAGTCCACAAATTATATGCATGAAGGCACGTGGCTCAAGGATGTATATGTATAGATGATAGTTTGGACAAGATGTACATATACATGAAGTTAAAACAAAACATGTAAAATAGTGAATACAAGTCAAATGCAAGAATCATCAAAACTAGACTATACTAGTACATCAAGTGAATACAATGAGCGTTCAAGCACAAACATATATAAAAGTCTATTTGTAGCTCACTCGTTGTACAAGTATAAATTCTAGTCTTAATGAAAATTATCATTCAAGCAAGTAGTCAAAACATGAAGCATAAAACGGGAATCATAATCCAACATGATAAACATAATAATCAAAACACGAATTATTAAAACAAAATGTCATAGTCAACCATATGATTAGCATGACAAGACATGTGCATTAGATCTATGATTAACATGATAGCTAAACATAAAGAGAACACAAAATATGGGTCCATACTAAACATGGGTGTCTCAACCATTAATCATGTAAATCATAAGTCTAATAAACATGACAAATATCATATTAATCAAAACATGAGTCATCCAAAACATCATAAACATCCATATGATCATTATGTATATGCATGTACATTAGATCTAGGGCATACATGATAGTACTAAACAAGGTGAGAACACAAAGATAAGATCCATATAAAGCATGAGTGCTCAAGAACTAAACATGTATAACATTAATCTAATAAACATGGCATAATCATAATGAATCAACAAAACACAACATGCTATAAAAAGATGTACATAGAAAGCATGTAAACACTAAATGGAGTAAGGGATTGTTACCAAAACCGAAGAGGCAACTCTCCATGTCTCCAAAACACGGTGGTCCTCCCACCAAGTCTCCTTGAGAGTGAAGCATCCAAATGGTTCTCCTTTTGGTTTAGAATGCATCCACCTCAAGGCACCAAAACCCTCACATGATGCGAGAGCTCCCACCTATATCAAAAGCCAAAGAGGTGGTTTTTGGTACCCATTTTCTAGTGGGTCCACGGGGGTTAGTATCCTTTCTAACCCAAACAAGATTAGTTGCTAAATTTTCATGATAAATACGATCATAACAAAATCTAGCAAGGTGGCCTTTTCGACCACAATGTGTACATGTGTACACATGAGCATACATGTCATGTTTGTGTCCGTGGAAAGCATGTGTATGCCGTGTAGGGTGTGCATGCATAGTTGGAACTTATTTCTTGCGAACCAAGGTTTCCAAACGTGAATGATTCAATGTGCATTGGCTCAAAGTGGAGCCCAAACATTCAACATTTTTCTTCAAAATATTTATATCATTTTCTATGCTAGAAGACAAAGTGGAGCATGCTATAGGTGTGCAAGAAGTAGAAGTTACACTAGCATGGCAAACATGAATATCAATATCATTTTGCAAAGATTTATTTTTATTCAAAACCAAATCCAATTCTTTTGTTATGAAATCAATTTCATTTTTCAAAGAAAGATTTTCTTAAAAACAAGATCCAATCTAGAAGACAAAATTTCATTGTGTTCTACAACATCATCACAATCATTTTTGTTTTTCAAAACTTCAATTTCTTTTAAAGCAATTTCAAGTTGAGATTCAAGTGAGTCACGTTCACTAATAATCTCTTCTTTCTCTTGCAAAACCGATTCAAAAGTTGAACATAAATCCTTTAATTCTTCTTTTAAGTCAAAATGTTTCTTTTTCAAAATCTCATGTTTTCCCATAAAATTTTCAAGTTTAGAAGCAAGATCAACATTCAAATTTTGAACTTCAAAATAACCATGGCAATATGAACTAGAGCTATCATCTATTTGAGAGTCCGATTGTACCTCATGGGAGTCATTCCCATATGCCATAAAACAAGGCTCTTCGGATACATCTCTCATAGATCTCCTCATATTGTTAATGATCCTTGGAAGCTCCGGAGATGTCAAGACGCTCCAAACTGCAAAAGCCGAATCAAAACTATCAAAAACAAGTAAAAGATTATTATCAAAAGATGCTCTTAGTGTTTTAAGTGCAAGTGCATTGGCCTTCTTATGCTTGCTACTATTAGGGAGGGTTTCTATAGTGATGGCTTGATAAACTAGATGACCTAGAGTTTTTAAATGCCTAGTCATGTCCACCTTCCAAGCATCAAGTCTAAAATGGTCAAACATAGGAGGGCTAGCCATGAGTGCAAACTAATATGTGTGCAAATGATAATGCAAATGAAGATTAGCAAACCAAGATCTTTAACTCCTAGGTGGTTAAACCTAAATATCAGGAGCACTACCTCTGATACCAATTGAAAAGTCACCTAGAGGGGGGGTGAATAGGTGATGTGGCTAATCTATGAACTAAATGCGGAATTTAATAACTTAATGCAAATTACACTCAAGTGCTATCAAAAAGTGAAGTACACAACCAAGCCAAGCAAATATGAATGAGCAATATAAGTAGATGCAAGGCACAAAGTAAAGAGAGAGTTAGAGAGAGAGCCAATGGATCAAGCGCAAACAATAAGATATGTTCTGAGGTTCGAGCACCCAGCTCTACATCCCCGCCTTCGACACACGAAGGATTTCCAATCCACTAGCTTGTCCACTAAGGACTCCCACAAAGGGAACCTCCACTGAGGATTTGGGGCAATCACAATTACAAGGAGTACCCAACTCCTCTCCTTACAAATACAACCTCTTCCTTGAGGCACAACTCCAATCCAACAATCTCAACCTCCTCCTTGAGGCAAACACCAAACAATCACAACCTCCTCCTTGAGGCAAATTCCAAACCAACAACAAACACCTCTCAACCAATACAAGGATCACCTCACAACTTGAGGGATACAACCCAAAGCAAGTAAAGATTGGGTTACAACTTGGTGGTCAACACACAACCACAAACAATATCTTTTCCCACACAAATATCCTATAGATATAGATAGTAGATTTTTGCTCAAGTGTGGAGAAAACCAAAGGAATGGAAATCAGAAATCACAAAGAAAAATCCTTGGGAAAAAACTGAAACTAAGATAGAGAAGTTCAATCAAAATCCTTTCCCAAAAACCCTTTCTTTGATTTTCCAAACCCTAATGAAAACACCAAATGGATTGTTCAATTCGAGCTCAAAAACTTCTTTTGATTACTGTAAAAACACCAGAGAGTATGAAAAATTTCGCACAAAAAATCTTAGAGAAAAACTCTCTCGAAAGGGGTATTTATAGGCAAAACAGAAAAATAGTCGTTGACAGCAGATTTGCCAGAATTACCCTTCCGGTCGACCGCCCGGTCGACCGCCCAACGGTCAATTTTTGACCCGTTGGCGCTAGCGGTCGACCGCCCGGTCGACCCAAGCAAACAGAGAGCAAATCTGCTCTCAGTCGGTCGACCGGCACGGTCGACCGGCCAAGGCTGTAGCCAGCGTGCACGTATCTGTGCACGTCGGTCGACCGCCCGGTCGACTGGCTACTGCGGTCGACCGTACGGTCGACCGACCAAGCCTGGCAGGCACAAAACAGGTCAGAAAAATAGGGGAAATAAATATCCAATAAATTCTTGCAAATTACTAAAAATCCCCAAAAATAGTTTTGTCAAATTGCATTGATATATAAACATGTGATAAAAGTTTTGACTCAAATATCAAGCAATTAAAACTTATTTTTATGTCTTTTCATTTTAACCAAAAACCAAAACTTGTATTTTCTAAAACTTGGAATAGAAAATACGTTTTGTCTAAAACTCATTCAAATACAAAAACATGATATTTAAACATTTTGAAACATGATGCATATGGATAGAAATCCAATATACATGAAACATATACATATCATAGTTTTTGTCATTAATTCCAAATATGTTTTGTTAGAAATACCAAAACATAAAACACATGAATAAGTAAGTTAAAACTAAGTTTGTCTAGGAAGTTGAAGCATGCATGTATATAGAACAAATCTAATATACATTAAACCATATAAACTTGTTTTGAATCTATTCATGAAAACCAAGATCGGTTAAGCCTAAAACCGAAAACCAAAACATGAAATGTGTGTGTTGTGAACTTGAGCTTATCATACTATACTAATCTTTTACAATTAGGATCTAAAACCAAAACTAAACTATGGTACCGATGTCTTCTTGTAGAGCGCAATCTCTAAGTCGACTCGATCTAAAACTCCTTGATCCACCGAGCAAGTGCTAAATATGATCTTTGACGCTTGGGCTCTTGAATCAACATGTGAAAGATGTGTGGAAGCTTTCACCAACTAATATCTTATTAAATATCTGAAACTTAAACATTGCAAGATTATTAGTACACATAACTACATGAGTTAATCATCATCAAAACTAGAGTGGAAGGCCTTTGGGCCAACACAAATTACCTGTGAATAGACGAGTACCCTGATTCAATTCACTCTTGCAGTCCCTAGTGGGCTATCTGCTAAGTTAATGCAAATACTTCTGGCAGCAGATTCGGAGTTTAGTGTCTCTTAGTTTATCATGTCAAATTCATCACCTCGAGTTCAACTTTTCGTTTACTATTATGTCCAGTTCGTTACCTCTAAATAGTAACCATTCTGAGTTTGATAATTTCTAATCGGTTATGTCTAGTTCGTCACCTCTGAACCGATGAATATCCAATCTCTCCCTTCTCTGTCGTTATGTCCAGTTCTCACCTCTGAAGGACAAGGCTTCATGTCTGGTGATTCCTAATCAGTTATGTCTGGTTCGTTATCTTTGAACTGACGAATACCCAGATCTAACTTTCCAGTTTGGTAAGGAATCTTTTCGCTGTTATGTCCAGTTTATCACCTCTGAACAACGAACCCTCTTTCTAGCGATCCCTAACCTGTTATGTCCACATTATCTCTGAACAGACGGATTCCTAGATCTACCATCTTTTATCCCCAGTGAATTCTTTTACATTTGACTGATTTTATCATGTTCCTAACCTCTAAATAATTTTGGTTGTGAGTTCAAAGTGTTCTGAAATCCGTACCAATCCATCATGGATTTGCGAAAACTTTGAAGGGGGTTTGTTGACACTCCGAAAAGATAAACTCCTAGACAGCACTTCAACCAGTCTGAACAATGTCTAACTTGTCGACATTTACAAAAGACGAGTCACAGACAAGCTGACGACTAGTTTTTGCCACCCCAAGAGGGACAAAGTAGTGACTTGGACCCTACAAATCTAGTGAAGCAGACAGTAGGCCAAGTATTGCCTTTGAAGAGGCCTAAACAGGGCTATGAGGCTAAATCAGCTCAACACTTGGCCTCGCATGAGCCCAAAGGGGCTAGCTTCTCTTGAAGCTTTATAGCCTCCTAAAAGGCTAAGTTTCTAGCTTCACATGAAGCTTTACACAGCTCCGTAGTGAGCTAATTCCTAACTTAATCTGAAGCTAATCTTGCTAGCTTTGCCTCGAAACATAGCACAACAATATTTAAAGAGTTAACTGATAGCTTCGACTGAAGCTCTATGATAACTTCGTCTGAAGCTTGGTTTAGCTCCGCTGAAGGCTAACTTATAGATTCGCCTGAAGCTAAGCTTTATCTAGCCTCGTCTAAACAGGCTAGCTTCACCTCCACTAGATTTAAGGTAACCGCCCGACTAAGTTAGTGGGGGGATTAATGGGTAGTTACATCCATGATTCCTCATTAAGAGAAGACAATTAAGGGGATCATAACTCACTATTGAGCTTATAAATAGCCCACTAGTAGGTGAAGCTAAGGGTCTTGAAGAAATTCAAGTCCAATAGGGCTTTTTGAAGATCATAAAACATTTTTGATGGCTTCAAATTTTAAGCTAATAAGAGATCTACTCTCTCACTTTCAAGAATTCAGAGAATCACTTCTCTAATCCTACAAGGATAAATTCAGAGTGCTAATACCATAAGATCTTCCTCTCTCAAGAAATCTCCAGAACCAGGTCAGAAGGAATTTCCAAGCGGTAGCATTCGAAGATCGATCACTCGCATCGTTAACGTAACAAAGTGATCGAGCGCTGACCAGACTTCTATCGGCACACTTTCCCAAAAATCTCAATAGAAGATTCTTGTAATTTTCTAGTTTAATTACTTATAATTTTCTACAACAATTTTGTAAGTTTTCCTCCTTTGCAAATTAATGAAAACAAAGGAGTCTCTTGAAAGATGAGGACTCGCCCAATAAGCCTATATCGGGCCCTCGTCGTGACGGTTACTCGGGAACAACTTATATCGAGCCGTCGTCCTGACGGTTACCCTCTCTCGAGGAGTCTCCTGAAAGAAGAGGACTCACCCAAATAAGCCTATATCGGGCCCTCGCCCTGATGTCTACTTGGGGAACAACCTATAGCGGGCCCTCGCCCTGATAGTTACCTTCTCTCGGGGAGTCACCTGAAAGATGGGGACTCTCCCAAATAAGCCTATATGAAGTCCTCCCTATAACCCCTTCAGCCTACGTCGAATTCTCAAGCTGAACTTTAAAGCATCTATCCATAAATTCATTTATTCATCTCTGAAGGGTTTGACTTCGATTAAGGAAACAGGATACAGCAAAAGATTGGATGTTTCATGCAAACACCAGTTACAAGGTTTGACCAAACATCGTAAGAGTTACTTCTAGCCCTGTCCTCGGTGACTCAACTGATGCTCACATTGGTTAACTCGCTTCCGCAATATCTCATCTCTCATGATGTACTCCATCCAAGCATGAGCGCAAGAAATCCACATCATTTTGTCGAATCTGAACTGTTTGTTGCAACTGGCGAATCTGCCCACGCCCCGAGTCCAGTTCATCTGTCATCTTCTGGAGGGAAGTCCATAGTCCCTGCACTTTCTGAAGATGATCTATGTAACAACCCGTTTTCGGAATGCGTACTTATCTGCAGATTCAGTTTTTCGATTATATTTTTTTAATTTACTTCTTGTATTTATTTTTGTTTTATGATTATTTATGTGATCATTTTGTATTGGATCCGGGTTCGTGAACTTGGAGTCAGTTCTAATCTGGACCGGGGACCCGATCGTAGTATACTATTTGATTTAGTCTTTTCGATAGTCCAAATTGACTGATTTCAGTTTCAAACACAATTTTTCAATATTTTAGATTTTTCATGATTTTTCAGATTTTTTCTGAATTATTTTTATAAAAAACCTAAAATCGGGATTAATCGGTACCGATGGTTTATTCCTAGATTTTTAATTTACAAATAGAGTTAAATTTTGAGAAACCGCTTTCATATATTTTCTTAGAATAATATTTTCTATATTAATATATTTTTTTGAAAATTTTCAGAATTTAACAGATTTCCGTCAACTTTGGTGTCGACCGATATTGGCGGGCCGATTTCAAGATTTTTAATTCAAAAATTATAAATAATTTCTTGAAATGGATTTCACCATGATTCTTAGAATAATATTCTTAATTTTTGAGAATTTTTGCGGGTCGTTATGAGATCCTTGATTTTCAGACGATTCCGGTATTTTTCCGAAAGTTTTCCGCATCCGCAACCGAATCCGGGGAATCCGTCACTCTAATTATTTTCACTTTTTCTTCCAATCAAATATCTTCCTTTTTTTAACTTTTCTTTTCTCTTTCCTTTTTCTTTCCTTCTTTTTCCTTCCACCATATTCTACAACATTCTCCATTCTTCCATTACCTTCTACACCTTTTCACCAAATATCTCCTCCAAAATATCCTAAACCACTCAAACCCCTCTCCCATCACCATGGCCGCCAAGAGCCACCTCACCCTCTCCATTTTACAAAAAAACACCCCTCCCTAAATCCTTTTTCATCACCTTCAAATTCAATACCAAATATAAAACCCTTTTTGAAATCACCTAGAGGGGGGGGTGAATAGGTGATGGCTATATGAATTATGGCAATAATGCGGAATTTAAAATTTAACACACAAATAGTACAAATATAGACTTGCAATAAATATAACAATAAATGTGCAAGAATTAAAAGGAGTAGAGTTGAGAGAAAATTCGAGCAAACGCAAACGCAAGGATGTGTTTCCGAGGTTCGAGCCACGCTCTACGTCCCCGCCTTCACACTTGAAGGATTTGCACTACTATCGTTGATCCCACTGGATCGCCAATACAAGGACACACTTGTCCCTACACTTGTGATGCCGCAACACCACCTGAAGCTCACTAGCTCCCTTGAGGCCGATGCCTCTACAACTTCACTCAATAAGAAAGGTGATCACACTTGATCAAAATAGCTCACTTGCACAATCCTAGAGCCAATGATATAGATGTAGAGCTTGGGATTGTGGTGTGCAAAAACTAGAGAGAATGTAGAGGAATAGGCTACAAGTTGGGTGTTGGGAATTTAGGCTTTGAGAAATCTTTTGTAAAAGAAAGGAATTGAAATTCTTTGTAAAGCTCTTGTAAAATCTTTTGGAATTACTTTGTAATAGTTGTCTTATCAATATGAGGTGACCCTCTATTTATAGGGGTCAAAAACAGCCTCACAAAATCGTTGGTATCAAATCCCAAAGAGAGTCAGCCTGAAAAAAATAGCTGTTGGATCTGTCAGAACTTTTGACAGAGTCCGGTCGACCGGGTCGGTCGACCGCCAACGGTCAAAAATGTGACCGTTGGGGCTCTACGGTCGACCGGGTCGGTCGACCGAAAAATCCTGTGAACGCAATTGTGCCTCGGTCGACCGGGTCGGTCGACTGATATAGACATGCACAGTTTGTGCACATCGGTCGACCGGGTCGGTCGACCGGTTACTGTGAGTTCTGAAATATCAGAACTTCCAGAACCAGAATTTTGGGTTTTGGGTTTTAGGTCTTGAGTTAAATTTTTGGAACTTGTAAAAACATAGAGTATGAGCATATGTCATACTTCTATCATGTTAAAATAGTTTGATAAAAATCCTTTTGATAAAAACTTGTTTTTCCATAAAAATGTTTTTCCAAAACTATTGTTTTTCTAAAAAACTTATTTCCAAACATGTTCACTTTAAAAACTAAGTTAGAAATGGAAATTGAAAATCTTTTTGAAGCCATGAACCTAACTAAGAGGTGTGTGTGTGATAATCCCATAACTCTACTTCTAATATTTAGCTTTGACAAAATATCTAAAATAAAAATAAAAATACAAATCTTGTTTTCTTTGTCTTCTTGATCTTGTCTTGATCTTCACATCATCATCTTGATCCCGAAGCATCCTAGTTGTGCATAGCTTAGGAATCTTCATTTTTGCGGCGTCCAAACTTGTGAGTCTTTTAGCGGAGCCGTCAAAATCTGTTCTTGAACCTGAAATCCTTTTAAACAAAAGTATTAAATACATAACTAAATATGTTTTGTTATCATCAAAATAACTGGGATAATGGCCTTTGGGCCAACAATCTCCCCCTTTTTGATGATGGCAAAACATATGTAGTTATCACAAAATATTTTGGTTAGAGACTTCAAATGAAGCTCCCCCTCAACACATGCATATATAGGAAAACATATGTAAATGATAAACACCATATTTCCATGCCAACAATGATACCAAATACTCATGTCATAGAATAGATGAAGGAAATGAGTTCATATATGGCATAGATAAACGATACACAAAAACAAAAGATACGCCTAAAGTAAATAACCATGTCCATGTCCACAACACATACTAAAAATACATGTCCAAAGCAAAATAAAAGTAAATAATACATGTCCAAACACAAATAAAGTACTACATCACAAAATATCCAAACACAAATACTACAAGATAACTCTCCCCAAATAACTCTCCCCCTTTTTGACATCATCAAAGGGGAGGTCACTCAGCAGCATCATCATCATCTCCAGCATCCTCGTCCTCCTCGTCGTCAGCATGCTCAGATGAGCCCTCAGCCATCTTCTTGTCACCACCATATTCTTCCTCTGAGGAAGAAGCAACATCCTCTGGATCCATGCCATCTACTCTGGTGCGCGGTGGTGGAACAGAAGAACGAGCTCTGGGAGGGAATGGAGGACCGGTGGCTGGGAGTCGACAAGCAATCGGAGTCCGGTCAGGAACGAGCATGTCAAATTTTGTGAAAAGAGCCTGAAACTGAACGTCCACGAATCTCATGGACTCAGCAAAATATGACATGTTGTTCCGGATCTCCGCCCGAAAAGCAGCATCCTGAATGGCACGAGCATCCAACTCCGCACGAATAGCTGCGTCGCGCTTCTCGACCCAGGCCTGGTGCGCCTCGATCTGAGAGCGGACCTCCGAAGAGAGAAGGGCCTGAAACTCAGGAGAAAAACAGGGGCTGAAGAGGAAGAGGATCCAGGTGCAGAAGATGAGCCAGGACCAACAAGAGGAATAGGTGGTTGCACAGGAGCGTGTCTACGCAGCTGAGCTTCCATCATCTTCAGGACAACTCCGTTGATGTTGGTCAAGGGATTGGAGGGACTTTCGGCCGAAAGATCAAAATCAAGAGCCCTAAGAAGATAGGTAATTAGCATGCCGTAGGGCAAGCTTCTACCCGCAGTACGAATCTGATCAGAAGCCATGTGAGATGCTATGACACGAGAAAAGTTTATCTTAATGCCTCGAAGAAGGCAATAGATAAGCAAAGGTACGCAACCCCTAGCGTGGCTATACTCACCATGCTTGGGGACAATGTTGAAGAAAATAATCTTAGCAAGGACCTGAGCAGTGAGAGTGTACCTACTCACAACCTCATTCCTTACTAGACCGGGGTTGTCATCCCCGTGGATCAAGGTAGAGGCGGTGAGCGCAGACTCACCGTCCGGAAATTCAAAGTCATGCAGATCATGGGTATACACATCTGCTCCACCAGTGGAGAGATGCAGAATCCTAGCAAATCGACCGATAGAAAGGTCGATGTCTCTACCTAAAACTCTAGAAGTGATACGATTACCATCAAATTCAAATTAGCATAAAAGTAAGGAACAAGAGAGGTGTAAACTTGCTCCTTGATGGTCAAGAATTCCACTAAATTGTTTGTCTGCAGGATGTGTGGAATATTCAAGTGTTCGAAATCTTGGATAACAACAAATCTTCCCGAGTTAATGTTCCTCGTGGAAAGATGGGAGTACCGATCAGCAGCAAGATCGTTTAGGAAGAGCCTAACGGGTCTAGGAACCTGAGATGAAGGTTGAGCAACAGCCTTCCCTTTCTCAGTTCGAGATCGTTTCGGCATGATGAATAAAAATTGGATTTTTTAGGTTTAATCAAGTTATGGCACGATCTAGATGCTTAGAAACCTAGAATTGATGACAATAGATAGTTGATTCCAAGGCAAGATATGAAAACAGAGTCAAAAATTGGATTTTTACCTTAATCTTGAAGAACTGAAACCCTAGATCAGTGAAAACCGAATTTCTTCAAATCCTGCGGTTGGATGGGCTTGAAACTGAAGATCAGGAAGTAGAAGAAGGAATTTGAGGAGGGTTTTAAGTTAATTTGAGATCGGTTGAGTGATTGGAGAGAAAGAAAATTTTTGAGGGAAAAGGGAAACTCCGTTCGCTGAGAAAAGTGAGAGAGAGAGAGAGAAAAAAGTGGAAATTTATAACAGATTAGGGCTGAAATCGACGATCGGTCGACCGGTCTGGTCGACCGAAACAACCCGAGAGCTCTGTAAATATAGAGCGGTCGACCGGCACGGTCGACCGATTTATCCCGAGAGCTCTGCAGGTCTGCAGCGGTCGACCGGGACTATGGTCGGTCGACCGGTAACAGAAAAGAAATAAAAAATTTCTTCTCAGGCAGAGTCGGTCGACCGGGGCTTTATAGGTCGGTCGACCGGCTTTGCCTGAAATCTGTTAACAGCATCTGGCCCAAAAAAAAAAAAAAATTTTAAAGTAATTTGTAGTCAAAATAGGTATGACATATTAAACATATAGGAATACACCAACAGGTTTTAAATCTTCATTAAGTTGTTACAACATCAAAATTCATGCAATCCCTTTTTAATTTTAATTTTCATATTTAAACAAAGATTTTAAAGATGTTGAAGCCGAATACCCAGTGACGGGTTCTGAACTTCATCCTCTTGATTCCTCTTGAATGAGTTGAGGTGCGCAATTGCCATCTTTAAGGTGTTTGTTTAAATAGGAAATTTTGCAAATGTTTATTTTTATTTATGAAAATAATGTGTATATGTATACAAGTATATAATCACAAATTAGAAACTATACATGTGGACAAACAATAAACAAGGCATGAAACAAAAGATATAGAAGTTAACACAAGGCACATATACAACATGATAGAAAAGTAGTTCTATACAAGCATATATCAATAGAGTACAAAAGCAAACTATCAATTCTATACATATGTATACATGACCAAAAAAAAACTTTTTAAATGGAGATGTTACCAATTGAAGGGCAATCTCCACAAATAGGTGCCTCCACGATAGCGATGCAAACACGATATGATCTTTAAGCCTTGTTGCACCTACCATCCGGGCACCACCTCCTCCTAAGTCTTGGAGGGTGTAGATCCACCTATACCTGTATCATTTAAATTCGGTGGCTCTTTTGGTACCCAAATCTTAGTGGGTCTTTTGGGGTTAGATCCGGGGCGAACCCAAACAAATTTATTCTTAACATTGTTCTTAGCATAACAAAATTTTTCTAAATGGCCTTTGCGGCCACAATACGTGCAAATAAAAATTCTACCACTATTGTACATAAAAGCATGGTTATGTGTGTGTGCATGTTTATGTGTAGCATGTTTATGATGAACATGTTTCCCTTGGGCTACTCCCTTAGGAAATTTAGATGCAAGCTTGTTAAAATCAAATGCACATTTCTTTAAAGTGTTATCTAAAGAATCAACACGTTTTTGAATTTCAACAAAAATATTTTTATTACTAGAAATCATGGGGGTTTTTCCTTTATTAGCTACCTTATACTTATCAAAATCATTTTTCAATTTTTCAAAAGAACTAGATAACTCATTTTTCTCTTTTAAACAAATTTCAAGTTTATTCTTCAAAACATCATTTTCCTTTTTCAATTTCTTATTATGAGATTGTGAAATCTCATACCTATGTTGCAATTCTTCAAAAATTGAGCGAGTTCATCCATTGTGAGATCATCCTCATCAATAGAAGTTTCTAGACATACCTTAGATGAATCCTCACCTTGTGCCATAAAGCACATGTTAGCGGCGTCATGCTCCTCTTCGGATTCCGACTCCGAGTCATCCCATGTAGCGGCCAAGGCTTTCTTCTTCTTCCCGTGCTTGGATGTGGTTGCTTGTAGAGCGGGGCAATCGGCTATGAGGTGACCGATCTTCTTGCAATGAAAGCAAGGGCCGGGCTCCTCTCTTTTCTTCTCGAATCTTCCTTGAGGTTTCCCTCTTCTGAAGTTACTTTTTCTTCCCTTCTTGTAGAACATCTTGCCCACCTTACGGATGAGCATGGCGAAATCCTCATCGCAATCTTCGGATGAGTCGTCTTCCTCAATGGTAGTAGGAGTGGCTTTGAAGGCAATTGTCTTCTTCTTTGGTGCCTCCCTCTCTTCTCTAACTTTCATCTCCATCTCATGCGTCTTGAGATTTCCGATGAAGCCGGAGAAGTCCATCTCCTCTTTGTCGTTGAGCTCCTTGAGTGTGGTCGCCTTGACTTCCCAAGCTTTGGGAAGAGCTCTAATCACTTTCCTTATCTTTTGATCATTATCAATCTTGTCGCCTAAGGAAGAAAGAGCATTAGTTATTTTTGTAAAACGGGTGAGCATATCATCAATGCTCTCATTTTCAAACATGTAAAAGTTCTCATATTGAGAACGTAGCAAGTCAACTTTGGCTCTCTTGACTTGAGACGTTCCCTCATGAGTCACAATGAGTATGTTCCAAACCTCAAATGCGGATTTACAATTAATTATGCGTGCAAGGTCATCCTCATTCAATGCTTGGGTTAATGCATATTGTGCCCTAGCATTAGCCTAATAGTCTTTGGAAGTATCCTCGGACCATGTGCTCTCATCGGTTGTAGGTTCAATAAAATCTTTGGTAATAGCCCTAGCTACCCTAACACCTAAGGATTTCAAAAATAAGTTCATCTTGACTTTTCAAATGGGAAAGTTCAAGCCATCAAATTTGGGTGGAGATTTAATGCTAGAAAAGTCCATGGATGCCATGAATGCACAAGCAAATGTAAATGCAACACAAATGTATATAGCCAAATATGGATCTCCCTAAGGTGGTTAGACCTAAGTTGTAGGGTTAGGCTCTGATACCAATTGAAATCACCTAGAGGGGGGGTGAATAGGTGATGGCTATATGAATTATGGCAATAATGCGGAATTTAAAATTTAACACACAAATAGCACAAATATAGACTTGCAATAAACAATAAATGTGCAAGAATTAAAAGGAGTAGAGTTGAGAGAAAATTCGAGCAAACGCAAACGCAAGGATGTGTTTCTGAGGTTCGAGCCACGCTCTACGTTCCCGCCTTCACACTTGAAGGATTTGCACTACTATCGTTGATCCCACCGGATCGCCAATACAAGGACACACTTGTCCCTACACTTGTGATGCCGCAACACCACCCGAAGCTCACTAGCTCCCTTGAGGCCGATGCCTCTACAACTTCACTCAATAAGAAAGGTGATCACACTTGATCAAAATAGCTCACTTGCACAATCCTAGAGCCAATGATATAGATGTAGAGCTTGGGATTGTGGTGTGCAAAAACTAGAGAGAATGTAGAGGAATAGGCTACAAGTTGGGTGTTGGGAATTTAGGCTTTGAGAAATCTTTTGTAAAAGAAAGGAATTGAAATTCTTTGTAAAGCTCTTGTAAAATCTTTTGGAATTACTTTGTAATAGTTGTCTTATCAATATGAGGTGACCCTCTATTTATAGGGGTCAAAACAGCCTCACAAAATCGTTGGTATCAAATCCCAAAAGAGAATCAGCCTGAAAAAAATAGCTGTTGGATCTGTCAGAACTTTTGACAGAGTCCGGTCGACCGCCAACGGTCAAAAATGTGACCGTTGGGGCTCTACGGTCGACCGGGTCGGTCAACCGAAAAATCCTGTGAACGCAATTGTGCCTCGGTCGACCGGGTCGGTCGACTGATATAAACATGCACAGTTTGTGCACATCGGTCGACCGGGTCGGTCGACCGGTTACTGTGAGTTCTGAAATATCAGAACTTCCAGAACCAGAATTTTGGGTTTTGGGTTTTAGGTCTTGAGTTAATTTTTTGAACTTGTAAAAACATAGAGTATGAGCATATGTCATGCTTCTATCATGTTAAAATAGTTTGATAAAAATCCTTTTGATAAAAACTTGTTTTTCCATAAAAATGTTTTTCCAAAACTATTGTTTTTCTAAAAAACTTATTTCCAAACATGTTCACTTTAAAAACTAAGTTAGAAATGGAAATTGAAAATCTTTTTGAAGCCATGAACCTAACTAAGAGGTGTGTGTGTGTGATAATCCCATAGCTCTACTTCTAATATCTAGCTTTGACAAAATATCTAAAATAAAAATAAAAATACAAATCTTGTTTTCTTTGTCTTCTTGATCTTGTCTTGATCTTCACATCATCATCTTGATCCCGAAGCATCCTAGTTGTGCATAGCTTAGGAATCTTCATTTTTGCGGCGTCCAAACTTGTGAGTCTTTTAGCGGAGCCGTCAAAAATCTGTTCTTGAACCTGAAATCCTTTTAAACAAAAGTATTAAATACATAACTAAATATGTTTTGTTATCATCAAAATAACTGGGATAATGGCCTTTGGGCCAACACTTTTCTCCTTCTTCCCTTTTCATTTCTCCATCAAAACCTTAACCACCCCCAACTCCTCCTTCATCTCCACCACAACCACCACAATCATAACTTTTCCAACTCCCTACCATCATCTTCTTCTTCCTTCCATTTAAACCACCACGAACTCCAAAAACTCCACCAAAATCTCAAACACCCCCTTTACCTTCTCCAAAAATTCCACCACCACTAAAACCCTCCATAAAACACCACTCCACCACCTATACCTAGGCCGACCACCCTCCTTGGCTAGGGGCCGAGCCCCTCTTCTCCGACAACACCTCCGACAACCATTCCGATGACCTTTCCGGAGACTATTCCGACGACGTCACCACCACTATCTTTTATTACACCCTTTTTTATCTCCATCTCATCTATTCTTCTCCACCAGCACCACCATCACTTTCATCATCACAACAGCACTTCCTCCACCACTACTTCAACCTACAACATCACTTTCACCATCACCTCTTTCACTTTCCTTTCATTCCTCCTTCAAAATCCATCTCCTTTACCAATAACACTACCACCAAGCCATCACCCTTCCCTTCCTCTCTCCCTCCTCCTCCTTGAGGTCGGCCACTTCCTAGGCCACCAAGGGGTGGCGCCCCACCCCTAGAGCCGGCGGCCACCCAAGGTCCAAGCCCCCCTTTCCTTCGCTCGCTTTGTTTTTTTCCTCTCCCGGGAATTCAGACGCGCAAAGCTTCAAAAAGTGGCGTTTTAGGCGAGTGACTTTCCTCGCCAAGAAAATGGACTTGTATTAAAATCAGTATTATATTGTATTTAGTATCAGTGCGATATGGTTGTACGGGTGTGTGTGTTGTATTCTGTGGACATATCTTGACTCGAGCCGGACTGATACATTGTAATGCTTGTAATAGGATAGAACAACTCGTGCGGGCACCCGGTACCGACTCTGGGTTTCTGCCCACTCCCGAGCTGGCTACCCAATGGTTTCAGGCCAGTACCCTTATGGGTTTTGTGGTAGCTACTGAGGGTGTGCTTAAACCCGAGCGTACTTTGGTCCTAAGTTCTCTACTCAGCCTTCAGGCTTCATTACTCCACGGTAGAATAATATTATCACAATATAGCTTGCTCGTGTGGTACTAACATCGCAGGTACTCTTGTACCAACTCTGGGTTATGTCACTCCCAGGCTGGCTACCCAATGGTTTAAGGCCTATACCCTTATTGGTTTCGTGGTAGCTACCGAGAGTGGGCCTAAACCCTGAGCGTACTTTAGCCTCTGAGCTCCACCCACTTCCTGGAAAGAGGAGTGCGTTTAGACCATCAGGTCTTTTAGCTCCGCCTAGTAGGCGTGCTTAGCACTCAGCGCTTTACCACTAGATTCGTCTAGGCGAGATGCTGCCGGATTTTCTACTCGCACTTTAGCCGAGTCGTTCCGGGAACCTCGCCAAGCGCTCTAGTGTTAAACACTGTTTGTTGTCCATACCTCCAGCTTGCTTAGCTCCGCTTGATTATGCTCAGCTATTACTCTATAGCTTACCATATATATACTTGTTATGTTAACACTTGACATGCTATTACTTGACACATGTCAGCTACATGCTCATGCCTAACACTTGTCTTTATCACTTAACAATTGATGTGTTATCACCTGGCACCTGACATGCTACTACTTATCACCTACCTCCTGTCGTATTGATACTTGACCTGTGATTATCACATTTACGGGAATCCTGCCTTGTTATCCTGTATTATATACAGTGACCTGTACTCTTGTTATACTTATACTCCTAAATTCTTGATCACGTCCTGCTCCTGCTCTTCCCGTAAATTGATAATTACATAATAAATTACAATAAGACAACTTGCACCCGGTTTGGGGGAAACTGATGGGTCCTAAATAGTCATGTTTATGGTGGTCTTATCGAGTCACGCGTGGCCACATACTTGAGGGATCGCCTGGCGGCCACCAGGGATTCCGTGGGGTGTGCTGGCACCCCTACTCCTGATTATTCCTACCGAGTATGCACACGCCCTAAGCCTATTTCTATGGGATCTGCGATACTCTATTCCTGTTCGGGCGTACATATGTCCCGGTACCTAGCGGTACGTTCCGGCTCAGCACCGGATACTCCTGGACCGTTGTCCCGGGCCTGTACGGGGCCTATCCTAAACATGGTTCGTCGAATTTCATCAGTTTTCAAATAACTTGCTCTATAAGTTGTAAGTGAAAGTATGTGGAATGGGACGCATACTAAAGCCTACAACTTAGACGGCCCCAATCAAAATAAAATGCTAATATATACAATTTGTTGTGTTGTTTTGTAATTCGGGTTATACGCGCTTGGATTACGGTGACATGGGATAAAAGTATATAGATGAGGGTTTTCTTATTTGGATTATTCCTTCAAAGTACTAGTCTCATGGAGCCGTGACCTAAGCCTGTATGATCAGTTTTGCTCGTAATCGATTTTATTCGGCTTAATCGGTTTTATGTTAGTTTAGGAGATATCTGTTGTTGCCCTATCTACCTTACTTCTCGTCTCTTTACCTGCTATTATCTTATTATACCATGCGTATTCTCTGCTGGATGTCACCTGATATATCTCTCTTGTTCCTGTATGCATGTATTCACAACACGATTTTCTATGCATGTTTATGCACGCCACTTGGCATTCGCATCACCACTCGCTGGGGAGTTCTGACTCCTCTGGATCCTCATGTCTAGGTTTCAGAGCTTGCAGCGAGTGGATTCTCCCTGTTGCTGACCTGAGAAGAGCAGGGTAGCGTGGATCTCCGGCAGACCGTCCAGAGCCCCATCCTTCCAGGTCCCCCTACTCGGCTCTAGAGTTTTTCTTGTTATGACTATGAGTCTCTTTTGTACTGTTCATACTTGTACATCTCTTTGTATTCTTGCAATTGCACCTATCGGTGATGTAATATTATTTTAATATTGTGTCACATCTGGTGATAACTTTGTAATTGTACTCATATGTTGGAATGTATAATGCACAACTTGCTTCCGTACTCTGATACTTGCTTGTACTGATGCTTAGCGTATATACGTGAGGGTATTTCTGACCTGCGTATATACGTCACAGTAACGTCTCCGTATCCGTGGGATCGGGGCGTTACAATCTAGCAACTTCTTGGTCGATGAATGCCATTTTTCTGAGAGGATCTTCTCCTTCTCCTTGGAACCAGCCATCTCATGTTTCAGTTGTGAGATAAAATTATTATACAATTTGGCTTCAACCCTTAAGGGAATTTGGGACGAATACGCCCTCCCAACAGTGTGTCGCGTTTTTCATGGAATAATTCCAATAAAGAGCCGGGCTTCGGGCTGAGATTTAAGTTGGATACCGCGTGAGAGAACATCGAAATCATCCCAAAGAGGAGAGGCAACACCAAGACTTTCCCCCGCGTTGGATGGCTCATTGCTAAAGAAATCTCCAAGTCTGGCTTCACCCTGTCAATCTACAATAAACAACAATACAAGAACAAGGACACAGTCCAAGATTCAAATATCTGAAAGATTTCTCATTAATAGCAAGTACACGATACAATTGGGACCCCAATGTCTCATGCCACATCTGGATTGGGCTCCTCGACAACTTGGGAACTAGCTCTAGCGAAAGCAGCCCCAGTACTATTGTTAATAGAAGCCTGTTGCTCCCTAGTGACATCAGCAGCAGGCTCTGCAAGAGAAGACGCGGCAGTTCCACTAACAGGAAGACTCTGGGAGGACTTGTTTAACGCCTTTGGGGCAGTAAGGGGAGGTGACGCGACAGAAGTCGAAGGCACAAAACTTGTTTGATCCCATCAGCAACATCAGCCTCAAGAGAGTACCTCAGTGGTTTTCTTCATGCTCAGTCGATATAACCCTGCTCGGTCGATATAACCATGCTGACGTCATCATAATGATAGCATTCAAAAGGTGGTTCATCCCCTTTTTTACTGGGAAATCCAAACCGCACACGAATCTCAAAGTGACGGTAGCCAACACAACGTGCATGCGGATAAGACTGTTCAATTTACAGTCCTGCAGACGATCCAGAGCATTAAATTCAGAGATACGCGAAGGTCCCCTTCTCTTGTTGCACCAGCTTCCCATTTTCGTCGTAGCGGTAGAGAGAGGGTCGGCTCAGGAACTCCTTTCCTGGCCCTTCTTGCCAAAAGATGATTAAAGAAGATCTAATTGGAGAATCTAGTCCATTCTCTTCTTCCCGTCTGAAGGATACAAGAGGAAAAGATGGAGGGGGCATCTATAATAGTTAAAAAAAAATGTGACACCTGGCAGATGACAGCTGTAGTGGCCAAATTCTAGCCCGCACCAGGATCAAGACACGTTTCCCTACTCATCAGAAACTCCCGAAGATCAATAACAAGATACGCCAAGCAGAGCTTTCCCTTGGAAACATCACCAGACTATTCCTGAGGATGCATCTCCTCCCAAGGGCATCACCACCCTGAGGACATTTCCTTCCATCCTGAACAAGGTGATAATTGTAACCAACTCCATTAATATCCGCCTATATTTATGGAGTTTGTTATGCCATCAGATTATCTCACATTACAAATGTTGCAACAAACCTCTACTTCAGTGCAGATTGTTACAATAACGATTTACGGGATCACTGGATTACATATTGATAGACGAATCCAACCCGTCCACCAGGCATCATAGTTGGTTACAGCTAATAGGCACATAAGGGCTATAAAGGTGGATTTGAGGTTCAGTTTTACCTGCCAACATGCTCTCGAGTATTATACATCACATGTAACAAATTACAGCTGTGGCGTATCGTTCGGTTATTATGATGGGCAGATTCTGAGGCGAAAATCTCAGAATTCTTGGCTCAACTTGTCGTCCCCCGACTATAAAAGGTAATCTTCTCCTCCTTAGCAGGGGAACAGACCCTGGAGATTTGAATCCTGAGAGAGTGTTGAAAACTCTTTGTAATCTTTTTGATTTAGTGAAATCATTCTCTCTTTGCATCATGGTATTCCCCGTTTGCGGGTTTTTCAAGTAAATTCTCTGGTATTTGCGTTGTTCCATTCTCTCTCTTAATCCCATTACAAATTGAGAGTAGGTAAGTTTCCCTCAGGAATTGACTCTTACAGAAACATTTAAACAATTTCAGTGACAAAAAACTCACCTTTTGAAAAAAAACACAATAAATAATTCTAATGACATTTTAGCTAGAGGCTATAATTTTATTGATAAAATGTTGGTTCTTTTTTCTCAAGACGTGAAGCTAAAGGATGATGTGATACACAACTTAATTAGAAATTGTAAAAATTTACATTATGATAACAGAGGTAGAAACTCAGAGGAAAAATATAATAAATTTAAAATATCTTCTGATATTCAAATATAGATTTAGCAGCAAGCCTCTTATATTATTGATTTATTAAAATACTCCTCTGTTTTTCAAAAATCTAATAGAAACGCTCTAGTATCTAAAATAGTTTAAGGAGTTCTGTGACAAACAACAGGGCAGAAGAAATTTTTTTAATGTTGAATTAGGAGAATATGAGGTTTTCTATGAAACCTTGATAGTACACAGGGTATTTAACCAAAAATTCTAGTTTTCTTTTTCTGTTTCTTTTTCTTTTTGGGGCATTTCGCGACACCCATTATGTCAAATCGTAATTAAGAAAAAACTCAGCTTTATAATTTGTTCAATTCAGTCACCTCATGCGCCCAGGCCCCCTTTTGTCGCTGCCGCACCTGAGCAACCAGCGCCGCGCCAGGCCCTGCCGCGCCCTCGGCCTCCTCCATGCACAGCACATGGCAGCCCTCTTCCAATGGCAAGCACCTCTCGGCCTCCCCAAGTGCTGCCGAAGCCCGAGAAACC
>JAVJIF010017392.1:30000-63577 GCA_038442645.1 Agave tequilana
AAGATGTGAGGGATAATTTTGAGTATTTTTGAAATATTGATCGGTGCCTTGACCAAATTGACAATCTGCTGGTTTCTTTATCCTCACTCCAAAGAACCAGACCAGTGGGAAAAGGTTTCACTTTCAAGTTTCAACGGGTCTCACAAAGACACACCAATTGAACTAATTTAGTACTAGTTTTATGCACTCCACGTGCTGTTTATTTTAGTAAATCCCAAGTCTAAGTCCCATGATCCCGATTAATATCTTTGGTGCCCAACAACCGCAATTATAAAACCTTCCAGTTCAAACCTCCGCCTTCTTCGCACAGCGTTCACTCAAATAGTTTTTTTTTTCCTTTTCTTTTTTTAAATCCGCCTCCTTTGTTTAAATCTTCGCTCGAAATCTTCATATCTCTCTCTCTCTCTCTCTCTCTCTCTCTCTAAATCTAATGGCCGCCGCCGTCGAAGTTGACCGATCGTATTCATCGGCCGCCACGAGGAGATCGGTCCATCGAACTCTCGGCGGAGGATTCGGTACTCTCTCTCTCTCTGGTTTCTCACCTTTTTTTGTACTGTTGCTGATCTCTCTCTCTCTCTCTCTCTCTCTCTCTCTCTCTCTACAGTGGCCGATGTGTTGCTATGGAGAAATCGAACGGCTTCGATCTCCATAGCGGCGGGGTCTACCGCCTTCTGGATCCTCTTCAACTTCGCCGGATACAGCGTCCTCTCTCTCATCGCCAACACTCTTCTCCTCCTCTTCTCCATTATCTTCTTCTGGGCGAAATCTGCTACGCTTCTCAATAGGTTCAGTTTCCGATGCTTTTTTTTATTTAATTTCGTTCTGTCATTAGCTTGAATTTGAAAATTTTGGATTATAGACCTCTTCCACCCATTCCCAATCTGGAGATTTCGAACGAGGCCATCGAAAAGGCCAGTGAGGAAGTCAGGGTTTGGCTTAATCGGGTGCTGGCTGTCGCCAGGGATATAGGCATTGCCAGTGATAGAAAGGTTTTCCTTCAGGTGCTTAGCTCCCTTTTCATAATTTTTTCTTTATTTTTTTTGTTTTGTTCTTGTTGATGCTAAAAATGAGTGATTTTTTTGACCAATCTTCTTTGTGTTTGTCTTAATTTAGGTCATTGTGGTATTGTGGATTGTTTCCTATATTGGCAGTTTGTTTAGCTTTTTTACGCTTGTTTACATTGGTGAGTTTGAGTAATTTTTCTTTTAATTATGGAAATGTGCTTTGATATCAAAAGTTTCTCTTTCTTTTATTAAATTAAATTCAGCCTGGGAAAAAATTTTGCTTTTGCCTTTGATCAGGCAATTTCTTATAGTTAATTTTTGTTGATGCCACTGCAGGGGTTGTTCTGTGTCTGACAGTTCCGGTATTATACGATAAGTACCAGGATGACGTTGATGAGAAGCTTGGCATGACACACAAGGTGCTCTTAAACCACTATGACAATGTTCTAAGCAGAACTGGTCGACAAACAAACAAGGAAAAGAAGGCCCAGTAAAAAGATGGTATTTCTCAACCTATCTGTTTCATATGGTTTTCTGACATTGTGCTATCTTTTCTGGTTGTCATTTCATTCACAACCGACTCATGTTTTGGTCTAAAGAAACAGTTCGAAATTATGAAAAGAATTCTAGGCTTCTAGGGCTATCTTTTTATCAAAATCTTTAAGCTAATTTATTCTAATTAGCCCTGCAAGTTTGGGACTCTGAGGTCAATATATTTCTATTTCCATCCTTGGATTTGCTGCATTGACATGTTATCAAGGTATGGACTTGCAAATGAATTATTATATGATTGGGGTTGTTGTTCGCTATAAATATATTATCCACATCAAAGAACAAATACAATTTGTGAAGTGAAAAATCTTTTCATGTATAAGGAAAAGTCTCCTTTCGTGATTGCCAAATATCATGGCTGAGTTATGCTGTCATTTTGTATTCCATTTTCATTTGAGCATCCATGCATGAGGCTGACCTATAGTGTTCTTGAGGACACATTGTAAATAGGTTGAGAAAATTATGGGATGCAAAAGTTTATTTTCTTGATGCCATCATCTCGTGGTAAACCGTGTTTGTTTGATATTTGATTTTCATTTGAGCTTCTGCATGTCAGTGTGACATTTATAGAGGTGTTGAGTTTATTTTGACACTGAGAATGGTTATACGATACCAGGCTTTGATGGGGGGAGGAATGTACGCTTCGGGACAATAAGACATGAAAGAAAGCATGTTTGCAGGGGGCTAAGTTAGTTTTAGAATTTCTGAACACTAGAACCATTCTACGGTCTGTATTAGTTTGCAAATCACAAGTTTTAGCAGAATTGGTTCTAGCCTTACCTTGTCTATCATAATGTTCTAGATTATGTCAAGGTTTCACTTGGTAATTCATGCTTTGTGTTTTAATGCAATATATAAAGTAAAGTTATACTCAATGTTACAGCTCATAGCTTAGTTGTCAAGCTATTTTTTGCAAAGTTGGGACTAAATTTGTAACTATTATCTGCTGGTAACCATTTAAGGTAAAGGTGAGTGAACTTATTCGAGGGCTGCAAGTCCAGTCATCTCCTCCGGAAGAGAGTTGTTCTCCATCCAGAAAATAATTGGTATAGGATAGATATAATGGGGTAGATTTAAGGAAAGGGGAAGAGAGAGAAAATCTGCAGGAGGGGATTAGAGAATCACTCAGGCCTATGTAGCACAGACACTCATATCATGGAGCCATATCGTGTCCAAAACGAGTCAGACACGCGTGTCAGACACGCGTGTCATGTGTGTTTTAAGAAATAAGAATCTGTTACATATCCATATCCACGTTTCGTGTCCATTTCAATGTTTCCCTATACGTGCAACATAGACTCAGGCAAATAACACAGTATTCAGTATCATTCATCAATCAATTGGCTATTGCATAGCACTTGGATTCATCCAAATATATTGGAATACCAAGTAAACGGAAAAATGCCGACTCAATTTCAACTCAAATAAAAATAACTTGTATGACAATAAAAAAGACAAACTCAAATAAGATACAAAACTTCTTGCTAAATAGTCAAATAAAGATAACTTATTGTTCTAACTAACTCAAGAAATTAGTGATGACTATAGGGAATTCTGATGCTTGTGCAGGTTTCGATCAATAATAGCATGATAAGAAATGTTTTTTGATTAATTCAGTTTAGTTCCCCTCCATATACAAAGTGTGGAATGAATGATGCACACAAATGTTGTCCTGGTGACATATATTCTATTACAGAATTTACTCTATTGGAATTTCCCTTTAATATGAATTTAGTTGATACAACAACAAATTCCTGTTAAAAAATGCCATTTGTTTGCCATTTCTGGCGGTTTTGTGCAGGAGGAGGGCTCCTACAGCAGAGCTTCCCGTGGATGGTGAGCTCCGCCTGCCATCACTATGGCCTCGGTGGTCACTATAAGTATAAGGCGGTCTGCCTAACAAGATTGCTTTGCTTCGTCTGCCAGTGTACGGGGCATCGAGCCTGGAGATGTCCGCAGAGGGCAGAGAGCGTTGGAATGTCTTTGGGGAAGATGACCTGGGGGGGGATCTTGTGTAAGGTCGTTGCAGCCAGGAGATGCCGATGGCCGGAAGGAAATGATAGTGAGGTTAAGAATCACCAGGGAGATGCTTGCAGGCCTCGTGGAAGGCAAGACTCTCAAACTCTGTTTCCAGATTGAGGAAAACGATAGCGGGCCTGGCTGGAGCTTTACTGATGTAGGCAGAAGAGGGTTGAGGGATGAGCAGGTTGCCTCCACTGACCATTCAGAGGATTTTCGGGATTTGAGCTCCTTTCAGTTCCCATTTCTTGTGTACCTACACTGTTCTAAAAATCGGATTAATCGGCCGATTAATCAGTCGATTAATCCTATTCGATGACAGCCCGCTTAATATTACATTAATTGCTCTGATTATGCGCTCGGGCGATTAATCGGATCCAAACGATTAATTCCCGATTAATTCCGATTAATGCTCGATTAATCTCCGATTAATCATTTAGGTATTTTATATGTTTTTTATTTGAAAAACTTATCACTTTGTTTGTGTTGGATCGCTAAGTAGTTTATGTTGTGATGTTGATGGTTTGATAATGATCTTTTATTAAATAGTAGATGAACTGTTATTTATTAAATAGTAAATGAATTATAATTTTTATTATTGTATATTTTGCATAAAGTGATACTTATGTTTTATTATTTTTGATTATTTTTCAAATTAATTTATTTAGCAATCTTTCTCCATCATTCTTTAAAGCTCATTATTTTAATTGATAAATTGACTAATTTTTTTTTTATCTTATTTTGCAAGTAAGTCCTTTGATTTATATTTATGTTGCAAAATTTGAAATCTTGGATTACTAATGTGAAGAGATAAGTTCTTTTACTTTTTATTAAATATTTATTCATATTGTCTTGTTCATCACTTCATGGTTTATAACTTCACATCTAGATATTGTGTTGTATATATTTTAGGTATTTTCAACAATTAACTGTATATATTCATATGTAGTGTATAAATATAATTAAATATATTAAAATTTTCAAAAACGATTAATCCCCGATTAATCCGATTAATCATTATTCAGTGTTGGACCGCACGAATAATGAAACCGATTTTTGGAACACTGTGTACCTATGACCAGACAGTCGGTAAGGACGTGGGAGAGTCTATCTCTGGCTCTGTCGCTACGGCAGGGTCGAAGCAGCGACGAGGTTGTGCCGAGGGTAAGGAAGGCGGGGGGTTTGGAGCTAAGACGTCGACTCTGCACGATCTCGCTGCTACTGAGGCGCGAGGCACGGCGGTGCAGGCGTGGGGTTACAGGGCAGAGTCGGCAGCAATCATGGGAACGTGTCAGCGCTGCGATGGATGAACATATGGCACAATCTACGTTGGGCACGGGCCTCGAGGTGGGAGTAGGGCTAGAGGTGGGCGAGCAATCGGCAGTTGGCGCTGCATCGAGTTGGAGCGGGGCTCGAGGAAATTCAAATTTGCTAGAGCAGTGTGTCGTTGGAACAGATATTGGGGGATTTGAATTTCAGATTCGAAATTGAAAGCGGGTGTGGTTTTAGTCGTTGAAGCGGGTGTTAATTCAGGGAGGACCCGTATCCGCGTAGGGAGCAAGCCTTGAGCTAGGTGGATTCTGGATCGGATATTGGCACGGTTCGAAGACTCAGCTGAGTTGGATACGATTCGGCCGAGTCATATCCGTTTCGGCACCCGCCGAGACGATTCCGAGACCCGATTCGAAGGATCCACTAAGAAACGACCGACTCGCCTTGACTTGGAGCTGACTCGGCCGAATCGGCCGAGTCACAATATAACTCGGACTGACTCGGCCGATTCCGCCGAGTCAAGGCCGAGTTGGTAAAAAAAATCCAAACTTACCTGGGATTTAGGGCTCCCCGCCTTCATCGCCTGCCCGTCCTCACCGCCGCCGCTTGCTCTGCCCGATCTCTTTCCTGTCTCTCTCTCAATCTCTCTCTCTCTCTCATCTCTCCCTCCCTCTCACTCCCTTCACTCTCTAAGAGCAGCGGAGGGAGGGAGAGAGGGGCAGAGAGAGGAGGGAGGGGAGATGAGAGTGAGGGGGAGGGAAACGAGAGAGGGGGAGAGAGAGGGAGACGAGAGAGGGACATAGAGCCAGCGGGAGGGAAAGAGTAGAAAGAGAAGGGAGAGGGAAAGAGAAGAGAGAGGGGGGATGGAGCCAGAGGGGGATAAAGATCCACTTATCCGATCTCTCTCTCTCTCGCCCCCCCTTTATCCTTTTTTTTATTTTTGAGTTTTTTTTATATTTACTTCCTCAAATCTTTATATTTCTAAATTTACTCTCAAATCATCATATTTTCCCAATTATCTCTTAAAACAAATTTGTTTTGAACATGTGATACATGAATTTTGATGTCTACATTTTTTTACGATTTGTTGTGATTTTTCAGAATTTTTGAGCTTTCTATGTAGCATTTTGCGCGTATCGCCCGAGATCGATCCGAGTCGCCGAGACCGATTCGTCTTAGTGCCCGTCGAGTCGGCGGCCGAGACTGCGACTTTGAACCATGGATATTGGGGCCTTCTGGAGCGAGCTGTGGGCGTGGGCCTACTTCTCTTGATGGGGGACTGAAGGTACAAGATGATGCCATTAGCCTGGAAACTGCGAAAAAATTGTCTGTGGTCCATGACTCGAGGGCGAATTTTTGGGTCAGTTGAATAGGCCTTTGCCTAATGAGGGGGATTCGATAAGGAAGAGGGTGAAGCACAAGAAACTGGGCGGATGGGCCCAGTGGATCATTCGGGTGGGTCTAGTTATATTGCGGAGAGGCTTGATGTATTTTCGAATATGAAAGAGGGCAAGGGTGGATCTTATTTAGAGAAGAGTTCATTTTGAACATGAACTTGGTTGGTCAGGGACCACAACTTCAAACTGATTTGACATTTTTCTGGCCAATTTTCCTTCAAAAGGCCGGGGTACATAGAAAATTGAGAAGAAAGGAAATTTTCGATCCCCAAAGGGTAGACAGGCGGACTAAGAGCTTTGAGAAGACCAGCAGGGGATGGACGATGGAGTGGTCATAGCTGCGGTGGTGGGATCATCTAGGAGCTCGACATAGCGTGGTGGGTTTATCTGCGATGCTCGATAAGATGGAGTGAGGATGACAGAGAGTCTAAGCAATGAGTACGGCAAATTGGTAGGGTGACGTCAGCGGGAATGTCAGCAGGAGCGGGTCAGAGTGGCACAAGCGGATGCGTCAGTGGAGGATTCGGCTAGAGCAACCGCAATGTCAGAGGGAAAGCGTGGAGTGGGAGTTTTTTTTTGTTTCTTTGTACTTAGGGTTCTTTAGCTATAGCTGGGCACCTCCGTGTGCACAATTTATGTACTTCTGGGGGAGTTCAGTGTCCGGGCACCTCCATGTGCACTATTTCTGAACTTTTGGGAGACTTTTGGGTCTTGTACTTGTGATTGTTTTCATTAATTTCTTTTTATGAAGCACGGGGGCCTTTTGGCTCACCGTTTATTTCTAAAAAAACAACAAATTCTGTTCAGACTATAGACACGTGGCAATGCATTGGGTGTTAGAGGATCAATGTTGAGTGTGATACTAAGAAGGTTATTTGCCTCTTACTTCATGCTTTGGAAGGTACCAACTACTGATGGTGTGTCAAGATTTAGGATCAATCTTATTTATGTCATATATCCTATCCTATTCAGATAGTTTTTGATTTGTATGTTTTAGGAAACTTTAGAAGAGCACTTGGATGCATCAAAATTAGCAGTTCAAACTAGTATCTTGTTTTGTTGTGTTTCAAATGGTGATATGCTGTCGTTATTTTTCTATTTTGTTGAGTCTTGATTTTGATAATTTTGAAACTGGTGAGCATTGTGATTAATTTTGTAGGTTGGTGGATCACCTAGAGCTTTAGCGATCCTAGAAAAAAGCCTTCAAAGTTGTGAAGAAATTATTTGTCACTTTCAATGTGGATAAAAACATAGCCAGGTTGCCTATTATTCACCCAGCTTGAAGGAGCATTTTACAGTTCGAGATCAATGAGTTTTGTTTTAAGACTTGATGTTGAGCCTCGTATGATAAGGATGCAAACCAGGTTTGTGTTTGGACTTTGGAAGGACCTATTGCAAAAAAACGCTTCACTTTGCATCGGATGCATTCATGGATCGAAGGTGATTAAGATTGGCCATGTACTCAAGTTTAAGCTAGGAAAGAAATCTCAAAGTACCCTGAATTAATTTTTAACTGATCCAATCTAGTGTCACTTTTGAATAATCAAAAAGGATGGCATTGTTTATTTAGATGTTTGTTCGGAAATAGAATAAGGAGGATGTCTTAAGAAGTTAACGTGGGGACTATTCAGAGGGACCATTCTATAGCTCATAATAAATGCAATGGAAGCAATTATCAGGAACAGGACAAATATAGGAAAAGTGGAAATAAGAGCAGTGTAACTATGCCTATGATAAAGACATGTTAGCTTTGTAGCAAAATCAAACACTTTCTACCTTGAATAGACCACCAAGGATTTCAGAATCCCTTGGAAGAAATAAACACATAAGAAGAATAAGCACAAAACAAGAACAAGGATGCTGATGCCTTTATAACAAAGCACCAAACAGGGAGAACTCAGTTCTGTTAATTACAAATTCATAATTAAACTTGATTGCAAAATATATGGTTTGATGTTTTTTCTCGTAATCTTTATCTGAATTAAGAAAGGAGTTTTAATTCTTTTCTAATTTAGCCTTCAAATATTGTTATAATGATAAACAATAGCTAAAAGAAAAACTCTAGTTCAAGGTTCGATATAATCTTCTTTGAGCCAGTGATTGATTTCTGCAACAATATGATTACATGGAACTCTCACATGCATCTCTCTGTTATTCTTTGAGTTTGAGCGGAGATTTATTTCCAGCAGTATAAGTAGCTGAGACCCTCATATGCATACTTTTATTGATTTGAAAGTTCACATGCAACGCTCGTTGTAAGACTTGCGGATCTTTGTGAACTTATGCATGCACAACTGAACCCAAAGTACTATAATTTATTTTCTTTTCTTTTTTGAAATCCACTTTTTTCCTAAAGAATCCTTGTAGTTTTATTTCCAAAACAATATCCAAATTTATTGAGCCATGATAAGCTTGTTGGATTTGGTTAGGAAATAATAGAACTTACTTTGAGATTTCTTTTGAAGCCTAGCCCTAGCTTGAAACTGATAAATGTATTCCTGAACAAGATAACCAAAGTGCAAACTCAAGCATCTTCTTTAGAGCTCCATGCCAACAAGTCCCTTTTATTGTATATGCTCAACTCAACTGATGAAACAAGTTGTTCACAACTATAACTCAGCATATCATTGACTAGTACATCAAAACGGCTTTTTTAGTATCTGACCATCCCTGTGTTGCCCCACTTAACTTATGATCCACAGGTTTCCAGCTTTATATTCATGCAAAAGATCCGCCGATCCTATACCAAATGCAGCCTTTAGGGATTAGATTTGTTTTAAGAAAATTAAATTGTTAGGACTCCTAAATTTCAACTTCAAACATTTTCATGGTCGAGAAATCACTTAACATAATAGAGATTTACACTATATGAGTGTATATGTATAATGGGGAGAGACCATATGTTATCAAACTATATAAATGGCATTATATCATGTCTGAAAGTTCTCAGACCTGAAACGGGTTAGGTTGGGTGCAGTGTGTTGACCTGCCGCTGTTACTTGTTCTCAGCAGTCTGGTTAATAGCTAAGTTATTCCAAATGGATGCAGTTATAGAATGGTCCAACCTTGCTGGGTAACAAATGGAATTTTTGGGGTTCTCCTTATCTGAGATTTTATTTATTTAAACAGATAATCTCCTTATTTTTGGGGTTCTCCTTATCTGAGAATGAAGGAGTTAATTCAGAATGATAAGTCATTGTGAAATTGGAAAGCTTAATTGACTTATATTGCTGTAAGAGCTAAAATTTCCGGCTTGAAATTTGCATTTTACTCAGTTATTTTGAACATATTAATATGCAAGAGGGATGTTGATGGATCATCCTTTCTAGCACTGTTAAGGGAATGAAATCTTCTCTCTCTCTCTGAGCTGCCAAGAGTGTAAAGTTGGCCAATCACCTAGGTCTTATAAGTCCTTTTTCTGTGTAGGCTGATGAATGTAATTTTATGATGTCCATCTTATATATTTCAAGGGGTGGTTAGGAAATAAAATGTGTTTGCTGAGGAGTGTGAATTAATGCCTTCATTCTGGACTTATCATTTGATTAATTACCATTTGATATTTAGGTGGATGTTGGAGAGCTGGTTAAGTTGACTAATGGCTATGGAGATTATCTGTTTATTTGGCATAAATCTTAATGTCTGGTTGGATTAAATCAGATTATCAGGAAGATGCTATGCTGCACTGATACAATACACATAAGAGATGCATGATATGGTTATGTGAATACCCAAGTCCTAGAGATCTAGGATACACATACATGAGGATACAATAATAATAACAATTATATGCATCGCTGAGTTAATGTTTCTTATTTATAACATATATTTAGGGCACAAAAGTTAAGGGAACACAGGGACTTAGATAATATAAAATATTTCCAATTTATATAATTCAAATATAAAATATTCCAATTTATATAAATCAATAATTACCATAAAAATCATAAATTTTCATTAAGAAAGTGGACAAAATTATGTGGATGCATCTATAAATCAATTGTCTGAATCTATCCTTTTTAACTTCTAAGTGTTTGATGTGTCTTTGAAACATTTGGGACATATAAATTGTCACTGTGTCCAACAAGTATCCAAGTTCAGATGTGGTTACATCTCCTTCATTGGACTATCTGTGCAACATAGTGAAGATTTCAAGCAGTAAATGACTTGCTGGTTTGAGCATCAACAGATGCTAGCACTCTTTTGTAAAGGAAGCATGACCATAGGAGAAGACTTCTTCACTAGGTAGAAAGGCTTGAAGATGTTTTCTTTTACTCTATCCTTGATTCATGCTACCCTTAGTTTTCCATATGCACACCTTTGTTATCCATCTCAACATCCTCATTGCAGCTAAAGTTCTTTTTCCCCCCTTTCAACATGTTTTCTGTTTCCCAATATTCCGACCCGTAAAGTATGGTTGGCCTTCTCGCTGTTGTGTAGACTTATTGGTAATCTGGGTGTCATATTACCTTGGCACTTTTCTTCAGCCAATCAGCTCTAATTTTGCAGACAACATCCTGATGGGGACATGGCATCAGCGCACCCGGGAAGATTCGATCGCGTGTATCAGCGCAGGAAGCGTCGAGCTGCTTCTATTTGGATTTAGCTGGAGTCTGTAGCTGGAGTCTGTATTTTATTTGTAGTAGTATTCATCTTATTTATTTTCAGTGTTTTAGTACCACATCGGTTGTGTGGAAAAACTCAAATTTTTTTAAGCCTATTTAATTGGCTTTGATTGAAATAAAGAAGCAATGCACTCTTGATGATAAAACTTTTTGAATTTTCATTATGAAAATTTAATTGTGATTTGGAGTGTGAAACCCCTTTTCAAATAGGAAGAGTGTGAAACTCTTTCATCTTATCCCTTGTGCTCTTATTCAAAATCTCATCCAATAACAAGTTTTATGCCCTATTCAAAAAGTCCTCATTAGCTGCAAATTAAAACCATTACAAAACATCTCAGGCTCCAAATAAATCCCACTACCCTTCCCCTTGCTGCTGAATTTTCAGAGGGAAAGCTTGGACTTGGAAGGCATTAGATCCTTGTAATTGAGAGTGGGGTGACCCACTTGCGCAAGAGTGGAAAAGGGTCGTGGGCGGCAGAGCTACGACGCGGCAGGAAGGGGATATTGGGCGGCAGAGCTCCTTGGTGTTTTTCTTTTCTTTTCTTTTCTTATTTTTTTTCTCTGTTGTTGGACTATTTGCAGGACAGAATAGAAGAGGAGAGAAAAGGTTGGGGGCGGCACAGGATTTTGGGGAGGAAGTCCTCTGTGTTTACGCCTTGGATAAGGGATTATCTTTTGTTAATTGTTGTGTAATTGGATAGGGATTTGCAAGAATAATTGGTATTTGGATGGGGTGACTGTAATTGTGTTTTGTGATGGAATTTACAGAGAAGGGGATTGGGATTGGCATGCCTTAAGTTAGAGATGGTTGGTGGATGCTTGAAGGCCTGTACTTGCGGTGAAGTGTTGCAACCTACTGGTGGCTGATGGCGCATGCAACAGGAAGGGTAGTGGGATTTATTTGGAGCCTGAGATGTTTTGTAATGGGTTTAATTTGCAGCTAATGAGGACTTTTTGGATAGGGCATAAAACTTGTTATTGGATGAGATTTTGAATAAGAGCACAAGGGATAAGATGAAAGAGTTTCACACTCTTCCTATTTGAAAAGGGGTTTCACACTTCAAATCACAATTAAATTTTCATAATAAAAATTCAAAAGTTTTATCATCAAGAGTGCATTACTTCTTTATTTCAATTAAAGCCAATTAAATAGGTTTACAAAAATTTGAGTTTTTCCACACAACCGATGTGGTACTAAAACACTGAAAATAAATAAGATGAATACTACTACAAATAAAATACAGACTCCAGCTACAGACTCCAGCTAAATCCAAATAGAAGCAGCTCGACGCCTCTTGCGCTGATACACGCGATCGAATCTTCCCGGGTGCGCTGATGCCATGTTCCCATCATTCTCCCCAGGTGGGAGAGAACTCGACTCCGTCGAGTCATGTGTGAAGGAGTTCTCATAATATTCCAACAGATCTGGATCAATCTGCTGCAACTCACTGCGATCCAGCCACGTGTCCTCAGCAGGTGACTTCCCTTTCCAGCGTATCAGATACCGTCGAGTTCCACCATCTCTTGTGGAGATAATTTCATCATCTAGAATTTTATCAATATTCTCTGTTGTATTAGGACTGATATTTGGGAGTGGTGGAAGTGGGGGTCCCTCAGAAAATGGGTCAGGGGTAGGCTCATCAACCAATGGGTTGCTGGGGTTAAAATTTAGACCCTTGTATTCTACTAGATCCTCAATATTGAAAGTAGGATTAATTCCAAAATCTTCAGGAAGATCAATAACATAAGCAATTTCATTAAGTTTTGTTAAGATTTTGAATGGTCCAGCACTACGAGCATGTAATTTTTTAACAGTTCCCGGAGGAAACCGTTCTGGACGAATCCGGACCATCACAAAGTCGCCAATATCAAAAGTTTTAAAATTTCTCCTAACATCAGCTCGTAGCTTGTAGTCAAAGTTGGTTTGTTTAATTTTATCACTGATGACTTTGTGCAACTCATGCATATGCGTGGCAAAGGAGGATGCAACTCAGAGACTCTATAATGGTCAACCATGGTTATGAGATCAATGGGCTGCCTAGGCCTAAAACCATATACTATTTCATGTGGGCTTTTACCTGTTGTCCTATTAACTGATGAATTATATGCAAACTCGACAATAGACAACTTTAGATCCCAACTTCCAATGTGTTCGCCAACAAGGGTGCACAGTAAAATTCCTAGACTTCTATTCACAACCTCGGTTTGGCCGTCGGTTTGAGGGTGAAAAGCAGTGGAGAATTTCAATTTTGTCCCTAACATGTGCCAAAGGGTCTTCCAAAAATAACTAGTGAACTTAACATCTCTGTCGGACACAATAGTCTTAGGCAGACCATGTAGTTTAATGATACCATCGAAAAAGATTTTGGCCACTCTAGAGGCGTCAGAAGTACGGGAGCAAGGCAGAAAGTGGGCTATTTTAGAAAAGCGGTCCACGACAACTAGGACTGAATCATGCTTTCTAAGAGTTTTCGGGAGTCCTAACACAAAGTCCATACTAACATCCTGCCATGGGCAATTTGGGACCGGTAGTGGGGTGTACAAACCGGTGTTCTGTTTCTGTTGCTTTGCGAGTTGACAGGTGTGACACCTTCCAACATGTTTGGCAACGTCACGTTTCAACCTTGGCCAATAGAACCGATACTCAACGGCTTCTATGGTCTTCTCATTCCCGAAATGCCCGGCTAGACCACCAGCATGCAGTTCTCACACAAGAAATTCTCTAAGGGAGGTTCTTGGGATGCATAACTTTCGGCCTAGAAAGAGATACCCATCATGTAGGGTATAACCATCCACTTCTTGAGTCGATCCATCTATCAATATGGCGTATATGTCGCAAAAATCGGGACACGACTCGTATTCAGCTTTTTTCTCAAAGCCGTTTACCACCGTGGACATCTTGGTCAAAATGAAAATACGGCGGCTGAGAGCATCAGCGGCTTTGTTTTCTACTCCTGCTTTGTGGCGTAGAGTGAACGTGTAGTCTTGAAGGAACTCAATCCATCGTCCATGTCGCGCGTTCAACTTCTTTTGAGAGTAGATGTACTTTAGGGCCTCATGATCAGAGAAGAGAACGAACTCATGCGGCAAAAGGTAATGTCGCCAATAGCGAAGTGCCTGAATCACCGCATAGAATTCTTTATCATAAGTGGAGTATCGTTGTCGGGCATCATTCAGTTTCTCACTGAAGTAAGCAACTGGATGACCTTCTTGAGCGAGGACTCCGCCTATTCCAATTCCTGATGCGTCACACGCTACTTCAAAGACTTTAGAAAAATCAGGGAGACGCATAACAGGAGCGCTGACCATTCTCTTCTTGATCTCGACAAATGCCTTCGTGGCAGCATGAGACCAGTTGAATTCTTCCTTCTTCAAACAGTCAGTGATTGGAGCCATGACAGTGCTAAATCCTTTAATGAACCGACGATAGAAGGTAGCAAGTCCGTGAAAACTTCTTACATCACGAATCGTCTTAGGCTCGGGCCATTCCTCAATGGCTCTAATCTTCTCAGGATCCGCAGAAACTCCATCAGCAGATACCACAAATCCGAGGAATTGAACTTGTGAAGAAAGAAAGATGCACTTCTTAGGATTAGCGTACAACTCTTCCTTCCGCAATACAGAACAAACTTGACGTAGATGGTCGAGGTGTTGCTCACGAGATTGGCTGTAGATGAGAATGTCGTCAAAGTATACTACTAAGAATTTGCCCATAAATGGACGTAGTACTTGCGTCATCACTCGCATAAAAGTACTCGGAGCATTGGTCAATCCAAAAGGCATGACCATTCACTCATATAACCCATCCTTCGTTTTGAAGGCGGTCTTCCATTCATCTCCAGGACGGATGCGAATTTGGTGATAACCACTCTTGAGATCAATCTTGGAGAAAATAGTGGCACCAGACATCATATCCAACATATCGTCCAGTCTAGGAATGGGAAAACGGTATTTAACCGTTATCTTGTTAATGGCACGACTATCCACGCACATACGCCAAGATCCGTCTTTTTTGGGCGTTAGTAGGGTGGGAACCGCGCAAGGACTCATGCTCTCTTGGATGAAGCCCTTTCTCATCAATTCATCAACTTGCCTCTTGAGTTCGACATGCTCGGTGGGGTTCATTCTATAGTGGGGAAGTTGGGAAGACTAGCTCCTGGGACTAGATCAATAGCGTGTTGTATGTCACGCATCGGTGGAAGCTTGTCTGGGAGATCTTCAGGAAACACATCAGCGAACTCTGCAATTACTGGTGTGACTTCGGGGGGAATCACAGTGTTGGATTCCTTAGTAATTTCCTTGGTCGCAAGGATCACGAAGGGAGCTCCTTTTTTAACATCTTGACTGAAATCTTTTGCAGTAATCAAGCTAATACTGTTAGTTTTCTTCACTGTGGTAGGCTTTGGTTCAGATGATTCAGCCTTAGGCTCACGAGGTAACAACTTGATCTTCTTTCCTTCGTGTTCGAATTGACACATGTTCGACCGACCGTAAATGGTAACATCCTTATCGTATAGCCATGGTCGTTCAAGGATAACGTGACCCACATCCATAGATACAACATCGCACCAAATTTTGTCCTTATAGAGCCCAAAGTCTATTGGGACAAGACATCTTTGCTTGACTTCTAGTGCTGAAGAGTTAATCCATGTTACTCTATAGGGATGCGGATGGGGTTCAGCATTCAGGCCGATTTTGGCAATTACTGTAGACGACACAGCATTAATACAATTTTCACTGTCTATAATTATCTTGCAGCTTCTACCACCAATCTTCATAATGATGTGAAACATGGTGGTTCGTCTCCAGTCATCTTTCTCCTTGGGTTGAGATAAGGCACATCTGACGACGGATAAATGAATCGACGTCGTAGGTTGAATGCAGATAAGACCAATGCTATCACCTGTGGTATCATCGTCCATATCAGACTCTTCTTCTTCTCCTGGAAAATAAACTCCTCAGATTCCATTTCTGATACTACTTCAGGTTCCCCATTGACTAAGGCAATTTTAACCGGAGTTGGACAATTGGCAGCTACATGTCCATATCCCTGGCACTTGTAACATTTAATTGTGGGAGTTAGTTTAGAGAAATCTCTTTCGGTACCTTTGCCTTTGTTATCAATACTCTTGCCTTTAGTATCTATCTTGTGGGAAGAAGTTTGACTTTGAAAACGATTGGGGTATGAACCCGAGTTGAGCCTAGTTGTTTGCATATGACTCTTAGAAACTGAACTAGATTTGACCGCATCTAAATCTTGGACTAACGCGTAAGCCTTTTCGAGCTCGGTGATTTCACGAGCTAAAAGTTCGGTTCGTAAGTCTTCCCTAAGTCCGGCTCTAAACCTGGACATGATTTGAGCTTGCACTTCAGTGTTAAGGGCGTTGCATCTAATGAGGAACTCATCAAATTTCTCCACATATTCCTGTGCCGATTTGTTGCCTTGAGTGTATCGGTGCCACTTATCCATGAGACGGGCACTAAATGATGGCGGCACATATTTTCCTTTAAGTTCATCTTTCATTCTTCTCCAGGTATCGATTGGTTCTTGGTCACGAGCAGCACGCATGTTCACAAGTTAGTCCAATACTGGCTAGTTTGACCGGTTAACTTCATCGCCACAAACTTAACTTTTCTGGGCTCAGTGAGATTGTACCATATGAAGTACTTGTCAAGTTGTTGAGTCCAATCAAGAAAAAATTGTGGATCATGACGTCCATCGAATGTTGGGACATCAATCTTGATACTCTTCAAGAACTGACTATCAGGGTCTCGCTCACCACGTCCTTGGTATGGTATCAACCGATTACGTTCTCCTTCATGTTCATTGCGGTTCTCGAGACGAGTTTCAACTCTACCTAACCTATCTCCAGTCTGGACTGCAGTTTGGGTCAGGTTGGCTAGTTGGGCTTGTATGGCAGCGATTGCATCGGCGAGTTGTTGGGGATCCATAGTTGTTATGCCTGACTCACTAGACTCTCCTAGCAAATAGGGGTGACCACTACGGGTGGGCATGCACTAAAAAGATCTAGATGAATGCAAGTAGAACAAATTTTTTTTTAATTCATGCAAAATAAATGAGATTCCTAACTAAATGCTAATGCAAATTTTTTCTACCTAAACCATGCTCTGATACCAAAATGATGTGAAACAGTATGTAGTTGATTTCCGAAATCAGTGACAAATTAAACTTACGATATTTCACTACAAGTTACGATCTTCGGTAGGAATAAACTTAAAACTAATGATAAAGCCAGATGGATTTTGACAAAAAATATAATACTCGCAATGTGGATAATTCCAACCGTCACAAACTACTCGCAATGCTTAGTTACATAGAAGGAATCTTACTTGCAATACCAGAATAGTAAAATACAAAAGCATGCAGAATCGCACACGCTCACCAATACTTGTGGACAACAGAGTAATTATGATAATATCCTAGAGACAACGTAGCGGTGTAGCCCAACAATAAATGATGTACTGAAATAAAAATTACCTACCGAGAAGCCACGTTCTCGGGTTCCCGTTGTTGCAGTTGTTGTTGACTTTGCAAACAAACTGTTCTTTGTTGAATCACTGTTTCGTGTTGACGCCTTCCCTTCAGATTTGATTGTGGCTTGATATTCTTCTTTGCCACTTGCAGGATGATGGATGTAGGGGAGGGAGAGAATTCCCTTGCTGCTGAATTTTCAGAGGGAAAGCTTAGACTTGGAAGGCATTAGATCCTTGTAATTGAGAGTGGGGTGACCCACTTGCGCAAGAGTGGAAAAGGGTCGTGGGCGGCAGAGTTACGACGCGGCAGGAAGGGGATATTGGGCGGCAGAGCTCCTTGGTGTTTTTCGTTTCTTTTCTTTTCTTATTTTTTTTCTCTGTTGTTGGACTATTTGCAGGACAGAATAGAAGAGGAGAGAAAAGGTTGGGAGCGGCACAGGATTTTGGGGAGGAAGTCCTCTGTGTTTACGCCTTGGATAAGGGATTATCTTTTGTTAATTGTTGTGTAATTGGATAGGGATTTGCAAGAATAATTGGTATTTGGATGGGGTGACTGTAATTGTGTTTTGTGATGGAATTTACAGAGAAGGGGATTGGGATTGGCATGCCTTAAGTTGGAGATGGTTGGTGGATGCTTGAAGGCCTGTACTTGCGGTGGAGAAGTGTTGCAACCTACTGGTGGCTGATGGCGCATGCAACGGGAAGGGTAGTGGGATTTATTTGGAGGCTGAGATGTTTTGTAATGGGTTTAATTTGCAGCTAATGAGGACTTTTTAGATAGGGCATAAAACTTGTTATTGGATGAGATTTTGAATAAGAGCACAAGGGATAAGATGAAAGAGTTTCACACTCTTCCTATTTGAAAAGGGGTTTCACACTCCAAATCACAATTAAGAAAATTCAGCAGCAAGGGAATTCTCTCCCTCCCCTACATCCATCATCCTGCAAGTGGCAAAGAAGAATATCAAGCCACAATCAAATCTGAAGGGAAGGCGTCAACACGAAACAGTGATTCAACAAAGAACAGTTTGTTTGCAAAGTCAACAACAACTGCAACAACGGGAACCCGAGAACGTGGCTTCTCGGTAGGTAATTGTAACACCCCGCTCCCGGAATACGTACTTAGTTGCGTATTCAGATTTCTCAATCGTATTTTTGGATTTGCTTCTATGTTTGTTTTGTATTGTGAATTCCTTATATGATTGTTTTGTCTTGGATTTGGATTCGTGGATTCGGAGTCAACCTTAGTTTGAACCGAAGGCCCGATCCCAGAGTATTGCTCGGTTTGGACATTCTGGTATTCCGATTTGACCGATTTCAGTTTTAAACATCGTTTTTCAATATTCTAGATTTTATATGATTTTCTGGAATTTTTCGGAATTAAGTTGAAAATCTTCAAACCGGTATCGGCCAGTATCGTTGACCGACTCCCGGATTTTTAATTTACAAACGGTTGGAATTTCTAAATGTGCCTTTAGACATTATTTCTTAAAATCCTATTTTCTATCCAAATGCATTTTCTGGGATTTATCAGATTTTATTAAAATCCGGCCAATCCGGTGTATACCGAGATTGACGGCTGACCTTAATGATTTTTATCTGGAAAATGAGATTGAATCTTTGAAAACCGATTTCACCAAAAATCATTTTATAATATTTATGATTTTTGGGAATTTTTGGGAAACTTTCCGAGTTACTTCAATTTTGGGCTTTTCCGGTGTTTTCTCAGATACCGAGGAAATTGTCCCACATATTCCACTTTGTCTTTTCCCATTTTCTCTCTCCTTCCTCAAACGCAGATCTCACCAACCTGGGATTCTGCATTTATTATGTAGATCCTCCCCATTCCGCATTTAATGCACTTCAGATCAAATCCATCAATTATCATGACTTTCTCTCTCCTCTTTGAAACGCAGCTTTGCTCCTCCCTTGAAACGCCACTTTCACTCTCGCGTTGGCCTATTTTTGGCTTAAACGCAAGCCTCCCATTTGGGCTGCGTTGAGTGGGAGAAAAGCATGAATCTCTCCTTTTGATTCTTTGTCTTATATGGTGTATATTCCTTTCTCTCTCTTCATTAAATGCCTCTCTTCCCAAAAGTCTTCTCCTTGATATTATAACCCTTCCCCATCACTACAACCGGCCAAGTGGCCAAGAGTGATATCATATCCCTCAATTTTACAAAAACCCCCTCACCTTTATTTATTTGCATCACTTCACAAACCCAAATCCTATAAATACCCCTCTCCTTCTTTCTTTCTTCATTTTACTTCTTCTCTTCTTCTTCCTTGCTTCTTGCAGCCAACAGAGAAGCCACCAAGAGAGAGAGCTCCTCCTCTTGCTTCCTTTGTCCACCATCTCCACCTCCATATACACCACCTTCAACCTCTCTCCATCCATCACTTTGTGAGACCGGCCACTCCTTGGGATTTTGGCCGCGTTCTTCTCCGTTGACAAACTTGGAACCGGCCACTCCTTTTGGATTGGGGCCGTGTTTCTTCTCCGGCGGCAAAAACTTAGGGTCGGTGCCCTCCTTTTGGATTGGGACCGAGCTTTCCTTCGTTGGACGCAGCAAAGATCTTGTTAGGCGAGTACTTCTCGCTATCCGCTTGCCTTCGTATTTTATTGACTATACGGGTGTTCTCGCTTGATTCTCCTATTTCGGCGAGTGCTTTTCCTCGCCAAGAACTTGTATTTTTATCAACAAACTATAACTCTTAAAAAGCTGTTACTGCTCACTGTTTCCCAGTATTAGTCGACTTGCCCAAATCATAAGTCGACTAACTCCTTGAAACGCAGCCTGGTTATTCTGGAACACACCTATTAGTCGACTAATCCTTTGTGCCAGTCGACTAACCTTTACTGGAACGCGTCCTTTTCCTGGAACGCTGCCTACTCTTTCATCCCTTATTGACCAACTCTTTCTTGTGAGACGCGGGCTTGTGAAACGCGGATTCATGAGACGCGGACTTGTGGCAAGACGCGGACTTGTGGAACGCGACTTCGTGAGACGCAGTTTTGCGAAACGCAGCATACTAGTCGACTGACCCCCTGCTCCTAGTCGACTAACCCTTCCTAACGCGGCTCTTTGAAACGCAGCCTAGCAAGTCGACTTGTCCCTTATCTACAGTCGACTAATTCCTCCTTAAGTCGACTACCTAGTTTCCCTAGTCGACTAACCTTGGCTGCCTGCTGTGATTGATCACTTCCTTGAACATGGACCTCATCCTCGGGACTTGTATCATACATTGTTATTCATGACTTATCACTGGACAAATGTCACCTTCCCTTCTCTCGGTTTGCTTCCTAACGCGGATCCTATTCCCGCGTCTTTGTCCTATTCATCTTACCGTAACGCAGAGTTTTATCCGCGTCCGCGCTCCCCTTGCGTCCTGACTTGAACGCAGACCTCGCGTTTGGGCATCTTGCGACGCGAATCCCGCGTCTACTATTCCCGCGTCTGCCATCCTCGCGACGCGAACCCTGCGTCTACCATTCTTGCAACGCGAAACCCGCGTCTGCTATTTCCTGCGTCTGGTATACTCCCACTTGACACTTACTCATGTTGTACTACCTGTTCCCGTCAAGTCCTGAATGGAACTAAGTGCACATAGAACAAAGTGCCACACCATACACGGTGGGGGCCACCTCTTGAATCTGTGGGGGCCACCTCTAGAATCCATCCCCTCAGAGCAAAGTACCACATGGAACAAAGTGCCACACCATACCCGGGGGGCCACCTCTTGAATCCGTGGGGGCCACCTCTTGAATCTGCAGGGCCATCTCTTGTTTATACCTGATTCCTGTTATGACTCCGTTATGATCCCCATTCCTGATCATGTCCTGCTTATTGATATACTATTATAATTAGACAACTTGCACCGGTTTGGGGGAAACTGATGGGCCCTGATTAATCATGTTCATGGTGGCACTATCGAGTCACGCGTGGCCACATACTTGAGGGATTACCTGGCGGCCACCAGGGATTCCGTGGGGTGTGCTGGCACCCCTACTCCTGATATTCATGCCGGGTATGCACACGCCCTACACCTATTTCTATGGGATCTGCGATACTCTATTCCTGTTCGGGCGACCATAAGTCCCGGTACCTAGCGGTACGTTCCGGCTCAGCACCGGATACTCCTGAACCGTTGTCCCGGGCATGTACGGGACCCATCCAGAACATGATTCATCGAACTTTAATCAGTTTCCAGATAACTTGCTCTATAAGTTGTAAGTAGAAGTATGTGTAATGGGACGCATACTAAAGCCTACAACTTAGACAGCCTAATCATAATAATAATTCTAATATGTCTCCGCCGCATTGTTTTGTGACTCGAGCTGTACGTGTTCAGGTTACGGTAACATGAGGTAAAGGTATATGGATGAGGGTTTCCTTGTTTGGATTATTCCTTCGAAGTACTAACCTCATGGAGTCATGACCTAAGCCGTACAATTGGATTTACTCGTAATCGGTTTTTATTCGGTTTTATCGGTTTTATGTTAATTTAGGAGATAATAGTATGCCCTATCTACTTTACTGCTTATCTTGTTATACCATGAATGTCACCTTCTATGCTTCTCTGGTTCTAGCATGCTTATGTCTACAAAATGGTTTTCATGCTTATAATCCAGATTTACTGATACACATGTGCTTACCCATACTCGCCATTTGGCTTTTGTATTACTACTCGCCTGGGGAGTTTCATCTGACTCCCCTGGATTCTCATGTCCAGGTCTTGGAGTTTGAAGCCGGAGGATTCTCTTGCTGAAGACTAAGCTCACTTCTGCGGAGCGGTCAGATCGGCTGTAGCTCCAGTCCCATCCTTGCTTTCCCTGTTGGCTCGCGACTCCTCCAGTTGTCTCGTGAGCACCCTTTTGTACTGTTCATATGCGTATATTTTTGTACTCTCGCATTTGCGCCTATCAGGTGATGTAATATTTATGTAATATTGGATCACCTCTGGTGATAACTCTGTAATTGTACTAATGTGTGGAATGTATAATGCACCACTGCTTTCGTACTCTGATTCTTGTCTGTACTGATGCTTAGCGTATATACGGGAGGGTAGTTCTGACCTACGTATATACGTTGCAGTGACGACCCCGTATCAGCGGGATCGGGGCGTTACAGTAATTTTTATTTCAGTACATCATTTATTGTTGGGCTACACCGCTACGTTGTCTCTAGGATATTATCATAATTACTCTGTTGTCCACAAGTATTGGTGAGCGTGTGCGATTCTGCATGCTTTTGTATTTTACTATTCTGGTATTGCAAGTAAGATTCCTTCTATGTATCTAAGCATTGCGAGTGGTTTGTGACGGTTGGAATTATCCACATTGCGAGTATTATATTTTTTTGTCAAAATCCATCTGGCCGTATCATTTGTTTTAAGTTTATTCCTACCGAAGATCGTAACTTGTAGTGAAATATCGTAAGTTTAATTTGTCACTGATTTCGGAAATCAACTACATACTGTTTCACATCACATCCTCTTCCAACTCACCTTAATGATAAATAATATACATAGTTTACCAAAGAGATCATTCATAGGTACTTTTTGGCAATCACTATTAACTGTTCTCCCATTTCATCTCGTACTTGGTCACTGTCATTTGGTTCTGCATATTATGTCTTGTCATATCAATTTAATGCGTCAAAATAATGCAAAGGGGTCAGGAGCAAAATTTGTCTTTGAATCTCACACTAGTTATTATTACATCATACATGCAAGAAATAAAAACAAAAAATGTCCTTTATGTTGTTTTCTTAATATTATATAGTCTTGGAATGCCATCTCTCTAACATTGGTGAGTTTCTGGAGTAATGTTTAATAGATTTCAGAACAAGTCAGGTTCTCATGTTCTGGGAATAAATTAGGGAGGCTTTTACAATTTATTTTGGTTAGGAAGAAAAGAAAAATGAAGGAAGAAAAAACTTGAGCTTTTTTGTGCTGTAATGACAGACCAAAGAGGTCATTATTGTATACTTGTTTAACAACAGAAGCCTTCTTGAATTCTTGAACTTTAAAAATTATGGGTGTTAAGACAAAATTTTGAGGAAATGTAGTAGTCTAAGTAGAATTGTTAATGCACATCCCTTTTAGGCTCACCATATTGTTATGTACGGGTGATTCTCATTGTGGAGCCACAAGAATACAAGGGTTTGTTAAAGATTCAAAGTAGATCATGAAAAGGGGACTGATGGCTTCAGCTCTTGATAATCCCATACTACCAAGGGGTTTTATCCTCAATGGCGCTTGAGAGAGAGAGGAGAGAGAGAGAGAGAGAGAGAGAGAGAGAGAGAGAGAGATGCAAGAAATGGAAGAAGTTTGTGAGGGTTTGGGAGAAGATATGATGGTTAGGTTCGTGGAGGAGGAAGCTGCTTAGGAGACTGTTAGGTTGTTGGAGGACAAAAGGGAGGGGTGAGCTTTATTGATGAAGATAGAGGAAGGAGAATAGGGGAGATTGAAGGGGCACTATTAGTATAAAAAAACATAACCAGCTATCAGGGAGGAGATGACTGAATATTCCTTGCTTTGTTGATGACTAACAACTGGAGGAACTTGTTAAGGGGCAGAACCCACATCATACGAGACTTATATCTAAATGTATATTTATGGAGGAGTAATAATATCAATTTAGGTCTTTGTTTAGGGACCTATAACTAAAATCCATTAATTTAAATAATTGCTTCCTATGCTTAAGGCGATATTTAGTATTAATAATTGCCTCCTATCATTTTATTTTATGTTTTTTGCCTTGTAAAACCGACACAAGGAAAGGTTCATTTGTCATACTTTGTAAGTTCAACTTCTCCATGATTTATGCTTCGTATTGTTCACTCAAACCAGTTTACTTTGTTGATCCAAATTGTTGTAGTTTGCTTAAGGAGAGACTGTAGGACAAGTTGGGTGTATCGTGATAGAGTGAAAATCGAGCACAGAAAATAGGTTTTGAAAATCAGAGTTGAAGATTGGTGCTTTGGTTTTTTCAATACTATCGCTATAGCAAAGTGACTATGCGGGTCGAATCCACGAGGATGCATGCGATGAAAGCTTTTCGGGAAATCACTAAATTGGTTAAAACGATTCTTTGTTTCAAAAGAAAAACGAAAAGAAAACAAAAACAGAGGAGGAAGGAGAAGAATTAGAAAACTTAGAAGAAGTGATTTGACAATGTGTGTTTAAACAAAATCAAAAGTAAATTCATAGCTACTTATTACTAATTGTTCCCACTAACCATACTTACCTCTTGATGATTGCCTCACATTGAATCCTTGACAACTACTGACCTTAATTGGAAGGCTTTCCAACATAGCCCATAAGAGTAAATTCACATCAATCTATATTACATCATCAAAAATCGTAAAGAAGAAGCATGAAATGATATAGAACAAGAGTTAGAATCTATCATCATGAGTCATCAGTGGCTCTGGCTCTTGCAAGAATAAGGCTATTTGATACTATTAGATTCATGCGGATTGCAATTCAAACAAGAGATAGTAGATCAGCAGATTAATAGTAGTTAGCCATGAAGAAAATAGCGATTCATTTAGAAAAAAAAGAAGAAAAACGATGAAAAGAAAGGAGAAATCATTCATAAACTGTCACTATCTATTACAAATCCCTCTTTTTTTTTCAAGAATTTCTCTCTCTATTCTGATCCTAAGCTATAAAGAAAAGAAAATTATATGAAAAAGAAGAAAAATAAAGCAACATCCCAACTAAAACTAAGAGGAGAACCCTAACATTTGCTCTCTCTGCCTTTTCCTTTGCCTCTGATAGAGTATTTATAGGAGAAAACCAGTGCCCAGATTTAATCTTATCCCCACAAGCAAACGCTGATCCAACGGCCGAGATACTGTTGTGGATTCGTGGATCTTGCGTTTCTACTACGAGCTTCTATCTTTATGTTGCCCCAATTCTTTTGATAGAATTGTCTCAGGATTTTCAGATTTCAAAATATCCTTGTTGATTCCTTGAGCTAGAAAAATAGATCTTTAATAATCCGAATTATTTGGGATATTTTGGGCTTTTCTTCTCTCCTTCTCCATTAATTACAACATGCACACCATTGGACAATAAAGAGGCTAAATAACAGAGTTTTATTACATTTAAATATGAGAAATTGACATAAAATATGCAACATACGTGAATAATCATATTGATTTCGGGAGTGCTAACTTGCCATACATATGCATCCTATTTTTTGAAGAGAATAATCCTGATGTTAGAAACACACACCCATGATCTTCTACTTTGGAATATGGCCACCAGTATCTTGCTCATGCATTTGGTGTTTCCTGCTAATGTTTAACCATCTGATTTTGTAAAAGTGTCCCCTTCAACCTGCTTATGGCCACTTGTATCATGCTGTCAAGCAAATGCACAACTTTTTGCTACATATTTTTTCATGACTGTAATTCATGTATCATTTACATTTCTAAATAGAACCACCAATTTCACAGGCAGAGCAAGCAGAAACTCTCTGATCATTTCCGATTGTGGGGTCATATTCAGTTTCATACAGTGAAAGATTGTCCTGAGGGGCTTATCCCTCCTGATTGTTTCGTGTGCTCCAAACCCTTTTGCACTTGGTTCTGATTTCAGCAAAGTTTACTTTTTAGGATACTGAAGGTTGAATGAGTTACATAATATCATACGTTATTGTGAAGGCTTTGTGGGAGCACTTGAATCTCTACCTAATCACTTACAGTTTGTCTGATTGAGCAACATATGTTCTGTTGATGATTGAGAGTTGTACTTAATAGAAACAGTTTGTGGCATTGTTGCTTGACCATGAGGACTTTTTCGCCATGGATAAACTGACTTTACTCTCAAGTATTCTTTGATTTCTGTACTCGAATATGGAGAACATAGCTGGGGATTATAAGATTGGTGTATGTGCTCATTTCTTGTGGTTGTCCTTTTTGTGTAAAAGAATCAAGTTAATTGGCCCAGTGCAATTTAGCTTATGGTCTGATATGATATAATCTTTGAGACATCTTTGTGAAAAATTCATAGAATTTTGTATCTTTTAATGCCATAGGATGATTAGACAGGTCACTGGCATTAAATGCGTGTTTTGGATTTTAAGAAGAATGGCCTTCCCCATGCTTATGTTGTATGATAATCTGACATATGATAATCAGACAGATTGCCAAAAGAAAATGCATGTTTGGATTTTGAAGTGAGAAGCAATCCTCCCCCTTTCTTATTTACACGTGTGGATTACTTCAGAACTACCTTCCAAAGAGCTGCATCTTGATTAGCTTACATGCACTCATAAGCATAGCTGCAATCACCAAGTGGTTGAGTGTCATACGGCTTAGGGTGCCAACATGTTAAATATCTGTAACTTTTCTGATGCAGTTAGATTGCAAATCTTGAAATGTGCAAAATTAGGTTTCAGGGCTACCAATGCGTGCATTTCAGGGTTATTAGGGAATATAGACTGAAGTTGTAGCCTTTATGGTCAGATATAGATGGGGGTAATATGTTATTATGGATATAGATGTGACACTTGATAAAATATCAGGAAGCCAAATACAGTGATATTGGAACTTGGCGGCATGGAAACTTTCATGTGAGCAATTGTGACCTTATGGTTGGGGTGCAAATAACCATCTTCATTACAAGGATACTGAATAATCAGTAACTTGGTTTCACAATTGGTCTACGTAGGATGTGTCCTCATATATTGTGACGAGTCAGTGGTTCCCCATTAATTGTGTTGAGTCTTGACTCTTGAGATATGTTAAAAGTATCTCAACTCACAAAAGGAGCAAAGGAAGCTTCACCGGGTGACAGAGAAATACTGGAGGCCCTAAAAATAGGAACAGCATAAGGTTATTACATCATTTGTGGACTAGGAAACATAGACATGGACATGGACACGACAAACTTAAAAAGTAGTAGGACACATGACATGGATACACATACAACCACAAACACAACAAGTGACATTTTAATAATTTTAACCGGTGTTCCAAAAAAAGGTTTAAGCGGCCTATTAATCGGGCGGCCGATTAATCGCCTGGCCGAGTAATCCGACCGCTTTCTTCAAGTTCTGTTCGGTTTCAGACCGAAAATATTTAAGCGGCCGGTTTCAGACCGAAAATGTTTAAGCGGCCGATTAATCGGCCGCCCGATTAATAGGCGCTTATACATTTTCGGTCTGAAACCGGCCGCTTAAATATTTTCGGTCTGAAACCGAACAGAACTTGAAGAAAGCGGTCGGATTACTCGGCCAGGCGATTAATTCGCTTAAGTGACAATTAAGCGTCTAATCGGTGATTAATTAGTGTCCGTTTAAACGTTATTCAATCATTTTCTAAATGAGTTCGAATTTTGAACTCATTAAGCTAACTGAACTTAAACCCGATCTGATAATTGAGAATATAAATTGTTGCGTGTTAGAGAATTAAGACGAGCGAGCCCTAAATTTATCCGTACTGCGGCGACGACAAAGCTCTCGAATCTCACGAAGAAGCTCTCGATGCTCACGGCGACGAGACAAGGAAGCTTATGAAGCCCTAATTTTATTTGAAGCTCCCGAAGCTCACAGCGGTGACGATCCTCCTGGGGAATTAGGGCTCCCGAAGCTCGATGACGATGAAAAAGTTCACAAAGCGTTGATCCTCCTGTGGTGACCCCCTTCGATGACGATCTCCCTTTGTAGTTGATCCTCCCACAACGACGTTTCTTTGTGCCGACAAAGATCTCCCCTTGCGATCAGCTCTCTGGTCAGCAGCAAAGCGTTGATAGCGACCTCCACTTGTGTCGACGGTGACCTTCCCCTGATTAGCTCTCTCCACCTTGCGTGCACATATTTTGCCCAAGTTTTCGCCAATGGTCTTTGTTTCTTTTAATAAGCTGGGGAGTGGCTACGCGTGAGAAGGATAGAGTTGCACATTACTTGCAGTTGCATCTAACAGTGAACCAAATTTGTTGGAGGTATGTTGCTTTTTAAAAGAAATACATATTTGTTCATTTAAAAAACATTTTTTAAATAAAGTTGTTGGAGGTGGAGGTATATTGATGTAATTTGAACTGATTGACATTATTACTTTTTAAATTCCTGTTAGTACTAGCAATTTAATTTTTCAAGTTATGTTTACTATATATTTTTTATGCTTTTTTTAGAGTTTATAGAATTCATATTTACATGTTTTAAGTATTATAATATTATTATATTAAAAATAATAATAAAATATATAATCCGTTTAATCACTGTTTAAACTGTTTAAGCATTATGCGTTTCCGAACCTCGCGCGTACTGAAATCGCTTTTTAGAACATTGATTTTAACTTTCAAATATACATATTATGTAACAAATTCAAGACAATTACTCATGAAACAACTTCAAAATGAACTGATAATTTATTGATTATAACAGAATAGCATTAGCGATACCTAGCTATATATTACAAAGTAATAGTAGTTATTAGAACATTACTCTTACTGATTACGCAAGTAAACTAATAGTGCAATTGTCGTTGACTATGAGATCGTGGTTGATGATTGAGACATTATTGATGCTAACTGATTAAATTACGAAGAAGCAAGACAATTCGAACAAAAAAAGAGATCAAAATAATGATGATAGTACACATTCAGTAAAAAGAGGGTGGAAAAGAGAGAGTAATGATAATAAAATCACACATTCAGTAAAAAGGAAAAAAGAACTTAATTCAGTTCTCAGAAAACAAAAAACCTAATTCAGGTAAATCTGTAACTTATAAGAATCATATTAAAGTAAAGACGAAAATCCCCAAAATAGCCCTTAATCAGATATCAAAATCTAAAAACTCTAAAATCAAATCCCTTAAATCACTAATTGTGAATTATTGCATAAAAGAACAAATAAAAACAAAGGTTCAGAAATGAAAGAGAGCAGTAATGAAAGGAAAAAAAAATATAAAAAAAACTTATGGACGAATGGTTAGCAAAGTCGAGAAAGGTTCATCGGAGGCTAGAGAAGTTTGTTATAGGGGAGCCTGGTCAGAGTCGATAGATATGCAGGTTTGTTGAGAGGTATAAGATGGAAGAGGATGAGAAGAGATTTTAAGGGAAACTGAATAGCTAGCATTTTTTTTTATAAAAATTATGTTGTGCTCGAGGTTAATGGATCCCGAATAAAAACAAACCATACAGACTCATTAAGTTGCTTGGCCCAATGTGTGTCCAACGCCGTGTTAGTGACATCTCCTAGGGAGTGGACACTGTTGGACACTAACCTCAGATATGAATTGTCACGCTCTATAACCTGTCCATAAACACTATGTTTAAGCATGCCGATATCTACTATCTAAGTGCCGTTGTGGTAGGAAAAAGTGAAAGAACAAATGTAGAGAGCTCGGGGTTTAATGTATGTTAGCTGTACTTGATCTAATCTTTTAATACTTCTGTTCATAGCATTAGTCCAAAATCCCAAATGGAAGATACTGTGCAATATTGTCGGCTTGTTCACCTGACTATATTTGCTTTAGTGCATCACAGTTCATTTTGTTACTTATTCGTTCCATCAAGTTTTGATCAAAGGCTTTCTGTTTTAATACTTTGCTTATTTACCCAGGTACTGCAGCTTCAACTACAAGTAGAGCTGTATTTGTTGAATTGCCATGGAATCACTGTTTCATCAAGTTATAATCATCGACTCATCCACGAAAGGTCATCTAAGTTGGAAGTCCCTTGTTAATATTATTCTGTGACAAACTTGTTCCCGTAGTGCAGAATTTTTATTAGAAAATTTAGTCCAAAATATGGAATGCCGTTGATGGTCACCATCTTATATCAAATGAACAGTTTTTGGGTGCCATTGTTTTCTTGTGTGCTAGATGTATTTGATACCCCTTGTCCTCCACGTTTATTCATAGATATAGTAGCTGGTTAAATGTATTGCTGTATCATTTTGACTAAAATATTATTTTGGCCGAATGTTTGATTGAAATATTATTTGTGGTGAATACTTGATTGAAATATTACACGAGGTGATGATGATTGAGCACTTTGATTTTTTTTTCTTGGTGCAGTTCTTGCTGTTGTTGTGGCTTGAATAGATCTTTGAGTACAGGTACTGTGTAATCGTCAGTTCTGTTATTAATTGTTTGTTCACTAAAGGTTTCATTTGCTACGATGCGCTTGATACCTATTGCTGCTCCTCTCCCCTGCGTTTAGACTTTTTGGGGTCCTTTCTCTCTTATATTTTGAAACCCTAGTTTGAATTACTGGTAACTGAAGAAATACTGGGCATCTTGTGCTATTTGCATCCTGTAAACGGATACACTACAGCTGATGTTGTGAAAATATGGGCGTGCTGCTCTCAAATCAAAAGAAAGAAAAGAGAAGAAAAAACTTTCTGATACAGACGATTCTGTTTGTCACATATCTCTCAAAGTAGCAGCAGGGAAATTGATAACTTCCATACTTTATTCTGCAATCAAAACTTCAAATGTACTTCAGTCTCGGTGGATTATATAACCTGCTTATTGGACATGTATATTTCTCAAGTTTCATGCATGAGTCAGCATAAAAATTCTCCAATGGCACTGAACATGTACGAAGGCCCCATTTTTGTTGAGAATTGAGGAACCCGAGCAACACAGAATTGCAGCTGCAATAGAAATTAGTCGCCAATTGTGTGAACAAATAAACAAAGGGAATAAAGCGAGAACACCAAGATTTAATGAGGATCGGCAATTGCCTATATCCTCGGGGTTCTTGTTAATTAATCAATTACAAAATACAATCAATGAGGGCAATACTCCTCTTTATATAACTAGAGAATCCTTAGGAAAAGAAAACCAACGGATCTGAAATCGGATTAGAAATGAAGTCAGAAATATATAGGAAACTGCTTAGACCCGACATGCGGTCGATCGCGCTCTGTGCAGTGCAAACTTGTGCTCTGTGCGGTCGATCGCTCGGTCGACCGCTAGTTGCGTAGAGTCACAATATGTCTTCTGGATGGTCGACTGGGCAGTCGACCACTCCTGCAGTCTTTAGTCAGCTTCTCAAGCGGTCGATCGCTACACTGTGATCTCCAAGTGCACGTTTTGTGCTCCAAGTGCACGTTTGTGGATGGCCAGTCGACCGGCCAATCAACTGACTCAGTGTCTTCGCCTGCGTCTGGTCTTTTACCTTGCCATTGAACTCCGATCTCTGCGCTATCTTCTCCGATGAATTAAAAAACTCTACTAATAAGATTTTACACCCTCTCTCCACAATTCTCCACCTCGGTAAGGATTTGTTAAATCTGAGCCGAACACAACATAGCAGCATATCGACTCCATCGGGCTGCACCAATGTGGTTGCCTACGTACTCCCCACAGGGGATCAAGCCATCCATAGTTCATGTAAACGAGCTCCATCAAGCTCAAGCAACTGAAAGGATATGGAGTAACTCTTACAATGTGCAAACTTCACTCCCGGAACAACCTTGGTAGCATATCGGCGGGATTCTCCTTCGTGTGAATCTTGGTAATTCAATGTCACCTTTATCAAGAATATCCCGAACAAGTGGAACCTGACGTCGATGTGCTTTGTCCTTACATGATACATCTGATTATTTACCAAATAGATAGTACTGATGCTATCACAGTTGATTTTCAAGAGATCTTGGTCAATTCCCAAGTCGTCAAGCAACCCTTGAAGCCAGATTGCCTCCTTCATAGCCCCGTCATGGCCATATATTTGGCCTTTGTAGTAAACAATGCGACAGTAGACTGTAGAGTAGATCGCCAGCTCACCGGTGCTTGGGACAATGTAAACACTATCCCGTTGTAAACCAGTATTGTTGAGATCTCATGCGTAGTCGGAATCAACGTATCCGATACACTCCCGCTTACCTGTAAAATCCTTCTTGAATACCAAACTAACGTCTATGATACCTTCGATGTACTGTAGAATCTACTTCACTGCCATCTAATGACCCCTACTGAGATCGTGCATGTATCTGCTAACCATTGAGACAATTTGTGACAGGTCAGACATTGTACACACCATTGCATATATTAAACTACTAACTACACTAGCATATGGTACTTGAGTCATGTACTCATGCTCTTCAACAAAAGTAGGAAACATAGTAGCTTTTAACATGAAATGAAGAGCCAATGATGTACTTATAGACTTTGTATCAACGTTGATGTGAATTTCTGAAGTACCTTATTCAAATATCTCTTTTTCATCACACTAACTTTGCCACCTTTCTTGTCTCGCTCAATTTCCATGCCTAGCACCTTCTTCGCTTAACCCAGATCTTTCATCTCGAATTCAGAAGACAAGTCCTTCTTCAGTTTGTCAATTGCAGATCTGCTCTTGAAAGCGATGAGCATATCATTCACATACAATAGTAGATAGATCTACTCTCTAGTCGGTAGCTTATTGTAATACACACATTGGTCGTAAGGGCTTTGTGTGTACCTTTCGCCTTGTATGAAGCTGTCAAATGCTTATACTATTGCCTTGGTGATTGCTTTAATTCATAAGCGATTTTTTCAACTTGCATACCATATGTTCCTTTCCTGCAGTCTTGAACCCCGTCAACTGAGACATGTAGATCTTCTCTTCAAGATCGCCATGGAGAAAAGTGGCACGTCGAACTGATCATGTCCAACTCATACTGTGCCAGAAAAATTCGAATAGATGAGTGCTTCACAACGGATGAGAATACCTTATTATAGTCAATGCCTTCTCGCTGCGTGTAGCCTTTAGCTACCAATCTGATTTTATAGCGTACAATATCACCTTCGAGAGATCTCTATTTCTTTGTAAATATCCACTTATAACTTATCACCTTTTTTCCCTTGGGTAACTCTAACAGTTTACAAGAGTCATTCTTGTGTAGAGAACTCATCTCTTCTATCATGACATCCTTCCACATCTTGGATTCTGAACTAATTTTAGCTTTCCTGTAGTAGACGGGATCGCCTCGTCGATGGCTGGAGCATAGGCCATAATCATGTTAGTAATAAGCCAACTTGGCTTACGTGAATTTCTCCGGGCTCTTCCAACTACAATGGATTCTTAGACATCATTCATAGCCTGTCCTTAATCTTTATCTTCATCAACATCCTGATCGGCTATATGATCACCACCCCGTGTCACCGCGGATATGATCTTAAATGATACTGATCTTTCTAGAGATGGTGAAGTAGCATCACTCTCCACCTGCTGTGATTTTCTGTGTCTTACTCTCCACCTGCTGAGT